>JAQZBX010001381.1:0-83977 GCA_029593785.1 Cabassous unicinctus
AATAAAAAAAAAAAAACAATAGAGAGAATCAACAAAACCAAATGTTTGTTCTTTGAGAAGATCAACAAAATCGACAAACCATTAGCTAGACTGAAAAAAAGGAAAAAAGAGAGAAGATGAAATAAATTCAGAAATGAGAGGGGGGACATTACTGCTGACTGTGCAGAAATAAGAGACATCATAAGAGGATACTATGAGCAACTGTAAGTCAAAAAACTAGACATGGACAAATTCCTAGAAACTCATGAACCACCAGACTGACCCTAAAGGAAAGAGAAGCCCTCAACAAAACAATTCCAAGTGAAGACATTGAAACAGTCATCAAGAACCTCCCAAAGATGAAAAGCCCAGGATCAGATGGCTTCACAGGTGAATTCTACCTGTATTAGATCATTCAAAGATGATCTAATACCAATCTTGCTCAAGCTCTTCCAAAAAATTGGACAGGAAGGATGGCTACCAAACTCATTCTATGATGCCAACAATACCCTAATACCAAAACCAGATAAAGATACTTCAAAAAAAGAAATTATAGACCAATGTTCCTAATGAATATAGATGCAAAATCCTCAACAAAATAATTGCAAAGCAAATCTAAAAGCACATTAAAATAATTATGTACCACAATCAAGAAGGTTTATCCTAGGTAGGCAAGGGTGTTTCAACACAAGAAAATCAATTAGTGCAATAAACCACATTAATAAATTGAAGAGGAAAAAATCACATGGTCCTTTCAATTGATGCAGAAAAAGCATTTGATGAAATACAATACCTTTTCTTGATAAAAAGCACTCCAAAAAATAGGAATAAAAAGACACTTTCTCTATGGCAAAGCGCATATATGAAAAATGTACAGCTAACAATGTACTCAACGGTGAAAGACTGAAAACTTTCCCGCTGAGATCAGGAACAAGACAAGGATGCTCATGGTCACCACTGTTAATCAATTGTGCTAGAAGTTCCAGCTAGAGCTATGCTATGAGGCTAGATAAAGAAATAAGAGGCACCCAAATAGGAAAGGAAGAAGTAAAATTTTATTCGCTGATGATATGACCCTTTATCTAGAAAATTCTGAATAATCCACAACAAAGCTACTAGAACTAATAGAGGAGTTCAGCAAAGTGGCAGGATACATTTTAATGTGTAAAAATCAATAGCATTTCTATACACTACTGATGTGCAATCTGAGGAGGAAATCAGAGAAAAATATTCCATTTATAATAGTGACTAAAAGAGTCAAATATTTAGGAATAAATGTAGCCAAAGGCATAAAGGACAGGTATTCAGAAAACTACAAAAGATTGCTGAAAGAAACTGAAGAAGACTTAAATAAATGGAAAGGCATTCCGTTTGCATGGCTGGGAAGACTAAATATCATTAAGATGTCAATTCTACCCAAACTGATTTACAGATTCAACACAATCCCAATAAAAATCCCAACAGCCTTTTTTGAAGAAATGGAAAAACCCATTATCAAATTTATTTGGAAGGGTAAGGAGACCTGAATAGGCAAAAATTGTCTTAAAAAAGAATGAAGTTTGAGGACTATCATGTCCTGATTTTAAAGCATATTATTTAGCTGCAGTAGTAAAAACAGCATGCTACTGGCATAAAAATAGACAGATTGATGAATGGAACTGAATCAAGAACTCAGAAATAGACCCTACAGTCAAGTGATTTTTGACAAGGCTGTCAAGCCCTCGCAGCTGGGCCATAACAATCCATTCAACAAATGGTGCTGGGAGAACTGGAAAGAGTACCCCTATCTCACACCTTATACAAAAATTAACTCAAAATGGACCAAAGACCTAAATATAAAAGCAACAACCATAAAACTCCTAGAAGAAAATGTAGGCAAACATCTTTAAGATCTTGCTTGTGGTATGTGGTAGTTTCTTAAACTTTACACCCAAAGCACGAGCAACAAAAAAAAAAAGAAAAAAGATAAATGGGTCCTCCTCAACATTAAACACTTTTTCACCTCAAAGGGCTTTGTAAAAAGGGTGAAAAGGCAGCTGACTTAATGGGAGAAAATATTTGGCAATCACATATCTGATAAGTGTTTTTAATATCCATGATATATAAATAGATCATACACTTCAACAATAAAGACAAACTATCCTATTAAAAAATGGGCAAAAGACTTGGAAAGACAATTGTCCAAAGAAGAAATACAAACAGTGAAAAAAGCACATGAAAAATATTCAACATCACTAGCAATTAGGGAAATGAAAATCAAAACTACAATGAGATAACATTTCACATCTATCAAAATGGCCACTATTAAAAAGTCGGTAAAACTATAAGTGTTGGAGAGGATGTGGAGAGATAAGAATGCTTATTCACTGTTGGTGGAAATGTAGAATGGTACAGCCACTGCAGAGTACTGTATGGCAGTTCCTAAGGAAGTAGAATATTGACTTGCCATGTGATCTGGCAATACCATTACTAGGTATATACCCAGAGGAACAAAGAGCAATGACACTTACAGACCTCTGCACACCAATATTCATAGCAGTGTTATTCATGGTTGCCAAAAGTTGGAAACAACCCCAGAGTCCATCAACTGATGAATGGATAAACAAATTGTGGTTTAAATACATGATGGAATATTAAGCAGCAGTAAGAAGAAATGAAGTCATGAGCATATAGACAACATGGATGAATCTGGAGGACATTCTGTTGAGTGAAACAAACACAAAAGGATAAATAGGAGTGTGCTATTATGAACTATATATATTGTGTAAACTCATGGAGTTAATAATTAAAATTAAGGTCACAAGAAAATACAATGAGGGTTGAGAATGGAAAGCTGAGGGTTAATCTGTGCTGAATTGGCAATATGTTGTTTGTAAATCTTTGGAAATTAATAGATATGGTGAAAGAACACCATAGTCTTTGTAACTAGCAGAGCTAATATATGGGTATGATAGTGGTTGAAAGGGTAAGTCTAAGGGGTCATGTATATTACTAGAAGGAAAGCTAAAAATTGTTACATGGGACTGTATTACACAGTGAAATCTCATGTGAAATATGAATATGAGTGATATTGAATATATAAGACTTTTACAAAATATAAATACAAGTAAACTAGAGAGACAGAAACAGAAGAGCAGCTATGTAAGGCAGGGGAAGCATAGAGAGATTGACAGGTGATGAGCTTTTTTGTGTGTTTGTTTATTATTATTGTTTTTATTGGAATAATAAAAATGCTCTAAAAATGATTGAAGTGATAAATGCACGACTATGTGATTATACTCAATACCATTGATTGTACATTTTGGATGGGTTTGTGCTTTACTAATAAGTATCAATAAAGTTGATTTGTTAAAAAAAAAGGAATGAACCCTTAAAAATCAAATTAGGAAAACTATTCTCATCACACATTATAGATTGGATAAATGTCAAATATAATAATAATTCATATAAGTATTATTCAATGCCATTAGAGAAATGGACACAGAATATGAAAAAATATTTCATAATCGATGCTTTTATGCATACATTCATCAGAATGACAAAGATATGTTTATTTTATTCATTGTTATTTGTATGGATAAACATATCTAAAAAGGATGAGAGAAAAATTTCCATCTTTCTAGAAAACGTAAAAACAATCTAACACATAAACAGTGTACCTAAAAGAATAGTAAAATTGTTTGGGATAGTCATAAACATTGTTGAAAAGATTCTTGTAAGAGTTCTACCCTTATTAATTTTCATAAACTTTTAAAAAGAAATATGGACATTTGTAAAAAGAACCATTAGTAAATGTGCTCATGTGGAAATTCATACTAAGGAAATAATTCTGAATAAGCAGAAAAGCTATAAATATGTTTGCATTTTTTATGGTGTTATCTACAATGGAAAAAATTAGAAACTATTTGTCTTATGGGAACTTATTTAAGCACATTATGTTACAACAAAAATAGAATATTATATGCCTATTAAAATAATAATTGTAAAATTGACAAAAAGTGGAAATTATTTATGCTAAATGAAAATATCATTTCCAACATGGTATGTGCATTCTCTGTTGAACAATTAAAACATGTGCATGTGTAAATAAAATATTGCAAATAAAAATATTTATATTTGGATAGTTGGAAAATTCATTTTATTGCATTTGCTTCAATATTTTTCTATAGTGTTGTTGCGTTTTCCAAATAATTTGTAAAAGTTACAGTCATGTTAACAACATGAGTGATAATAGCAGCATGTGTGTTTTTGTCTATGACCATGACCATTTCCTGACCAGTGCTCTGGCATTTCCCTTAGTGTTTAACATCTCTCACCAATCAGCTCCCCCGCCCAACCCCCATGTCTGGCAGAAAGTCCTCAATAACCAAAATTTTAGGATTTTGAACTCACCATACCAATTAGCTTCCTTTCATAAGAATTTTTGATGAATTCATTTCTCCTTCATTAGAGCAGGTCCATTATGCACATTTGGTGTGTGCTTGTAGAATGGGGGCGTGATATCTGGGATTCTTGTTTTGGTATTCACATTAGAGAATAAAAACTTTAAAACGAGATTCTTTGTTTGAAAATTTTCTTTTGGATTCCACTTAAAAGGCAGAAACATGATCAAAATAGCAACCCACAAGCATCCTTGGCAAGGCTGTGAAATGTGTTGAAGTTTTCTTTATTCTCAGAATTGGCATTCGTTGAAGAGCTTTTCAAAGACAGTAGATGCATTTTAGAAGGAAATCTAGTATCAACTAGTACATGATCAAGTTAATGAATCTGATTTTCTGACATGTGCATTGGTATCAGGGTGACATTAATTATCTATAAAAGTTTTTCACATCCTCCATCCCATACACCAGGCAAGGAAAATATTTTTTCCCAATAAAGTAACACCAGTGAGTTTTTTGTTGCTCTTTATGGAGTTGCATTTGTACGATGGATACAATTTTATAAGAAATTAAAATTATTGTTATTTAAAACAAAATGATATCGGTTATTTTTTCCTAAAATGGAAGAATGAAAAGAAAAAGACAGAAACCTTTTTGGCAGGTCTGCATTTGGCTTTCTTCACTGGCTTTACTTTAAAGGCGTTTCTCCAGCCTGAGCTGCTTTGATTTATGGTCACTTGAAGTGATCCCTAAAGCCCCCCTTTGTTCCTATTTCCTATTTAGTTGCCAACCCTCCCAACACAGTCTATTACTCTGGAATTGGTTTAGTTGTGCTTGAAAGGAAGTTCAGTTTATTTAGTTTCAGAGCTTCTGAGATCTGCTTTTTTTGCATGTAATAAACATAGGAAGAGATGGAATTCGTTGCAATGTAATTGTTTTCACAATCCTCTGGGTCCCATACTTTCTTTACAATATTACTTCTTCTTGCTAAACATACTGAAAGAGTGGCGCCCTTAATGGAAACTTTGTAAGCCCTGGTAAATGTATTTAAAGTTTTAAACTGATAATTTTTAACTAGATTTTTAAAGCATTGCAATTGTTACTCATGTGGAAAACGAGTGGTTTTGTAGAATATGAGTCCAAATATAATTATTTTCCCACCAAAACCTATAGGTACAGCTTTATTTCTTTATATTTCTTTATATATATATATATATTTTTTTTTCTTGACATTAAATGTAAGCCTAGATCATGGTTCTCAATGCTGTCAGACCAAACACTCTCTTTTAATATCAAATATTTTGTAACACCTTTATTTTCCTGAAATGAAATGCATAGACAATATATATTATGTACATAAACAATTTATAAAAAGGCAATATAATACCTTAGCTATAATATAATACCTTAGTAGGGTAAATAAAAGGAAGTAATTTATAATTAAATAATGAAATGCTGAGGCATGGCTACATTAGAAGGCATAGTAAAGGAGCTGTATACTTTTAGAGAAAAATGGCACTCACTGGGACACAGAGACTGATGATTGCAGGCAGGAAGTTTGTTGGGAAGCTCTCCCAATGGAGGGGCTCTGAAGAATAGGCTTCAGCTCCCCCGCTGGCATGGCGGGGATCTGAAGAGAGACTTCATCCCCTATATTTCTTTTTTTTTTTCCTTTCTTTCTTCTTTTTTGGTTTTCTTATATTTCTTTTTAATAGGTTGAAGTGCAACAATATATCTAGTTATAAGAAGAAAAAAAACAAAACAAACAAACAAAAAAACTCTCCTATTTCTTGTTAGAGGCACATGTGATGATCAGCCCCATAATAAGGCTTCAGACTGTCATTCTTTAATTGACTCAAAGCCCCTTCTAGGGAAAAAAAAAACCCACAAACAAACCAGGAGAAATCATTCACCAGGATTGCCTCCAACTTGGAAGCATGCTGACAGGCATGTCCTCAAAATAACATTTATTAAGATAGAAATAACATTTACTAAAAAGCAAGAGTATACTACTTAGTAACTAATTCAGGAGTCTGAGTCTCATTGTGTACTTGCGGTGTTTAGGAGATTCACCAATCTTGCCTCGAAACTCGCTCTCATGCATGAAAGAGTTGCTTCTTTATTGTAACTGCTCTGTCATTTTAGTCTTGAGTTGGGGATCTTCTCATGGGTGGATGCTTTGACTCCATCTTTTAACTACATGGCTGCCCCCAGAAAACTCAGTTTCTTAGCCAGTGCTTCTCAATATTCAAAGAGCATACAAATCATCTGAGATCATGTTAAATGCAGATCAGACTGAGGCCTGAGAATCTACATTTCTAACAGCTTCCAGATGAAGCCAATGCCACTGGACCACATTTTGAATTAATACCAAGTACCTAATCAGGGACCATTGATAGCTCTCCCTAGATGCTCATAGTAATACAAGAGAGCTTGAGGGCTTTGGTACTTTCTGGTTCAATCATTCTTTTGGTTCAACTCTGTAGAGCATATGTTCTGATATTCAGTTTCTACAACTCCTCTAGTTGACTGCAGCTTGACATCTCCAGGCATATTGCATAGCCAAAGTATGTTACAGAAAGCACCATGTGGTGAGGAAAGTGGCTCAGTAGCAGGATCAATTAGGAAGAAGCTATGTTGAGGTCACAGGCTTAGAGATGGTAACAGGCATAAGGATGATAAGTAGAAAGGAGGTTGAAGAAGATACCATTAGTGCTAAAAGATGCAAAACAAGTCTAAAACAAACAGATAATATATGTGTGGTCAAGGAGCAAGACAACCACCATCGGTCAAGCTTGGAGGAAAATCAGGGTGGAAACAACTTTATGGTTAAAGCTGTAATATATAATGCCTGCCAGGGCCTGGGACTCTTGTAACTGAACAAGTTCTAGCGGACATAATTCACCTAGATTGTGACATGAGTGGTGCCCTCAGGAATAGTACAAAGTCACGTTTGGTCTCAACTTTCTGACTCTCAGAGCAACAAACTAAGCATGCATTGAGTTCTCATAGCTGGATACATACTATCCAAGAGAAACTGTTTTACCCTCCATCCATTTTGTCTTGGGTTGGTTGCTATAATGAAAAAGAGATGATCAGTGTAACTTCTCCCCTCTGCGTGAGTTAGGGTTCAAGTCTATTCTGCCTAAACAAGAGACCCAACAATACTGTAGCTTAAAATTTGGAAGTTTACTTCTCTCTCATGCAATAGTTCTGAAGTGATATGTTCAAGCTGGTGGGCACTTGACCCCCTATGGTAATTCAGAGATCCAGTCTGATGGTGGATTTGGAACCTTCAATGCATGACTTGTACTAGCCTTTGCCTGTTCATTCATTGAAGAGGAAGCATAGTACCAAGTCAATCAGAAATCACACATTTGCCTCTGCTCACATTTTGTCTGTCAGAGCTAGTTTCATGGCCGTGCTCAGCTGTGGAAAAGCTGGTGATTACTGACCTAGATGGGGTTAGTGATAGGGCATGTTCCAACTACAACTTTTATTATGGAAGAAGGGGAGATTACATTTTGCTGGGCAGTTATCAATATCTTCCACACACCCTAAATGCAGTACCCCTTTAATATCCTACAAGGAGTGATTTCTTATTTAATGAAAAGTTATTGATTATCTACTGTATTGGTGGGTATATCTCTTCCTCAAGCTACTGGAGTCTAATTGTCCATAAATGGAGAAATGTCCTGATGACTCTCTGGTTTATTTCAATCAATAGGATGACCATACAATCCAGTATGCCTGGGTCAGTCCTAGTGTCCTGGTTTGAGTCTTTTGTGGACTCCAGAAAATCTTCTTCTTAAAGTGAACCCATTCTTGTGCCTGTACACCTATTCTATGTGGTTGGAATTTTTGACTAGATTCCCTTAAAGAGCTTTTGATTAGATCACTTTCAATTAGATCACTTCAATTAAGGACCTTTCATTAAACTATGGGGCCCTTTGAATGAAATACTTCAGTGAGGTGTGACCCAGGGTGAGTCTTGGCCCTTTTGCTGGAGTCCTATGTAAATGGGAGAAACATACAGAGACACATAGAGAAAGAGAGCTGCCATTTTACCCTGCCATGTGAGAGAGGACTCCATGATTGCCAGCAGCTGTAGAAAGATAGAGAAACCCTGAGAGGCTGAGAGAGGCCAGTGGCTGGAATCAGCAGAGCAGCTGAAGCTAAAGCAAAGAAGCCCAGAGGAGAAGGGAGACATGAGCCACCATTTTGCTGCCATATGGCAGGAGTCCAGGATCACCAGCAGCCAACCTTTGTTGAGACAGCACCCCTAATGATGCCATTATTTGGACATTTTCACACCCTCAGAACTGTAAGCTTTCACCCTAATGAATTCCCATTATAAAAGCCAATCCGTTTCTGGTGTTTTGCATTGGCAGTTTGTGGCTGACTAAGACACCAGCTTTTGCCTGCTTTAAAGGTACAATTATAGTGCCCTATCTTGTTCACAAAAGTATCCTGGTTTGGAGAACAAAATAAAGGGTTACCCTTCCCATCAAGCATTGAGCAAATTACTTAGATCTATCATGACAGACTCTGTTCAGGAAACTTTCTAGCCTTGTCCCTGGAGAGCAAGCATTCTAAGCCACATTCCAAATTTCTAATATACCTGGCAGAGCATAATGATGCAAATGTACATTTTCTTGCTATACAATAGACTAGGAAATGGCAGGTTCCTAAATATTTCCTGTGCATACATATATACAATTGATTTTTCTTAAAATATTTTTAAAATAAATTATTTGTATACTGCAATATTTTAGCATTCAGTAAGTCATTGGTGAGTGTACATTTGAGCATCCCTTTTCACCATTATTTGTACTTATGTCATAGTTAAGTCCAGAGTCTCTTTGTGAAGTATAGAATGGTCCATAAAATTTAATAAAACTTAGCTTCATGAGCTGGATATAAGGGAAGAATCTGTGGGTAATCATCCACACCTGCTGGGTAATTAGCAACACCTGCATAAGGCACTGATTAAAAATGAGGGTGTTGGGTGTAGAAAAGCTTGACTTTTATAAATAAAACTCTTATCCTTTGCATTATGTACCTTGATGACTTATTATTTATTACAATAAAAGTCTTTGGGAGTGTATTACTCAGGGTTCTCTAGGGAAACAGAATCAACAGGAGATATCTGGAAATATTACGAGATTTTATAAAATTGTCTCACATAACCATGGGGATGTAGAAGTCATAAATCTGTAGGGCAGGCTGCAAGCTAGGGACTCAGATGAAGGTCCTCACTGAATTCCCCAAGAGATGCTGGCTATCTGAAGTAGAGATGGGGATTCTCTCTCTGAATGCTGAAATCACTTCTTTTAAGGCTTCAGTTGTTTGGAAGAGACATCACTCGTTGCTGACGACAATCTCCTCAGTTGATTGTAGATGCAACCAGCCATCCACGCAATCAACTCAATGCTGATTAAAGTCCATGAAATACCTGTAATACAATTAGCCCAGTGCTTGCTTGACCAATGAACTGGGCACCATTACCTGGCTGAGCTGGCACATTAGCCTAAGCATCATAGGGAGTGACCACTTTTTAGCTTTTTAAAAAATTTGGTATCTTATATGTTGTAGCAGTTTGGCATTATTTATGAATTCCAAAAATAGATACTGGATTATGTTTGCAAACTGGTCTGTTCCTCTGGGCATAATAGATTATATTGGATTCAGAGGTTTTACTTTTACTTGATTAAATAATGATTGGGGCTTTGATTGGGCCATGTCAGTAGGAAACTGAGTCCCTGTCCCCTTGGTGGGTGGGGACTCAAAGAGAAACTGCACTACAGAGAGTTTTGATCCTGGAACCCAGGAAGAGAGATGAGCCATTTGCTTGATAGTCTGCAGCTGACCTTGTGGAGAAAACAGCAGCTGAACCCAGAGGGGAATGAACCCGGAAGAGAGACGAGACTTATCCCAGCCTACAGCTGATATTGGAAAAAGCTGGGACCATGGAGCCAAGAGAGGAAGAGGAAGCCTGAACCCTTGCAGACATCAGCAGCCATATTGCTCCAACACTTGGCAACAGACTTTGGTGAGGGAAGTAACTTACGCTTTATGGCCTGGTAACTGTAAGCTTCTATCCCAAATAAATACCCTTTATAAAAGCCAACAGATTTCTGGTATTTCAAATCAGCACCCCTTTGACTGATTAATACATATGTTGAGTTTATTTCCCACCTTATTGTTCAATGAGTGGCTTTTTGTGAAGAATTCTGACACATTAGTTGAAGGGCATTATGTTTGTTTAGTACAGGAAATCAAAGAGCCACTCTTTTCTAAGCAGGGAATAATAACATTTATTTCAAAATTCTAATCATATAAAACTAAAGGATGATTTAAATAAAAAATAGATCTTTTGCTAATAAGAGTCTTCAATAATTTGAATTTAATTATAAATTGTCATCTTTTTATATGATAGGATCTATACAGGAGAAAACTTTTTCAATGTTAGAACATTGGTAAAAAACAAAACAAAACAGTATCCTGTCCTTGTTAGAAAAACTGATTGACAAAGAAGAATTGGAATAAAACCAAAGCTGAATTATGTATACCTCTATTAATAACATATATCTCTAACAAAAATGTTAATATTTTCTTCTAAGTTCCAATATTATTGCCCTTCACATCTAAGAAATATGCACTTACAGGGAATTTATTTTCTCTCACAAGGTGCCTTCTTTTCAGGAAAATGCTTCTGTTGCACACTAAATTAGTCATCTTGAAGGATGTTAGTGTTTTGAGGTTCGGATGATTTAGTCAGAGTTTTGCAATTCAAACTAGGAGTAACATAAGTAAAATATCCATCGTTAAGCTGTTTGTACTCAGCAATGACAGTACAGACTTGCTTTGAATATTATTCCTGGTTTCCTGCCAGAGCCAGGTGTTGGTATGCACAAAAATGGAAGTGCGAGATTAAAGAACATATGGACACTAATTAATCCCAGGAACTTCATAAAGCCTTTATACATTAGGTTCCAATAGCAAAATACAGCTGTAGTCATCTAAAAGGTAGGTATTTGCTATTTTGTCCAGGCCCCAGAAAGTTCTAGGAATGCACATTTTGTAGAATTTATGGTCAGACTCTACTTTTCACTTTAAATCTGAGTGTCTCATAGTGATTGTTCTGACTTATCAAAAGAACAATTTCCATAAGTGCATTCACATGTGAATGTTTGGAGCCCCTTACTTACCTTATTCTCCATGTCCTCTGCCTCTCCAGGCAGGGTCAGTTCATTCTCCTTTCATCAGAGGACATGCTTGGTCATCACTTTCTTGCATAATCTCTTCATCTTAGAAAAGAAGCGGTTGGGAACACCTGGTTTCTACCTGTTTTAGGTCATTTTTTTTCCCATAAGAGCACAACCATGAGAAATAATGTCAGCATTGTAAATGAGTTTAAAATGATTGCAAGGCCTTTGAAAAAAGGCCAGTAACTCCAAAAAACGCTAAATAAATATTTAAAGTTGAGTGAATCAAATTCAAATTTTTGCCAATTATAATGCTGTAGCAGTTTGAAGGGAACTGGTATAAAACAGCAAAACAAACAGACAAGATCCCCTCATTCCTGTGGGTGGAAGGAGACAATCAAGATCAATTCAAAGTTATAAATACAATGAAGGAAAAAGAAACAGAGTGACTTGGGAAAGAGAAAGCTCTAGAAGTTACTAAAGACAAAGTGGTTTGAGAAGGACTTTGTGGAGCTGGTGCCTAAATAATGAGAAGCATACAGCCAGATAATGAGCCAAGAGAGTATCCTGGCAGAGGAAAATAAATATGCAGAGACCTTCAAAGTGGTGTGCTGTTAAGGAACCAAAAGAAAGTTGCTATGTCTAGGACACACACAGCAAGCAAGGGAGAAGCAAATGAGGTAAATTGGAAAGGGAGGCAGAGCCCAAGTTATGTAATGATCCTGGGTTGCATTCCCCCAGAAGTAGTCTGAGGCAGAAATTAGAATGCAGGACGTTTCTTAGAAGTGATGTTAGGATCAACTGTGGAAGGGAAGGGAATGATGTAGTCTGAAGCAGAGGCAGTTCAGCTCTCTGGAGTTCCTACAAAGCTGTCAGCCAACCCCATGGGAGCTTTGGAGCAGAATGTTCCTTTACAGTTATCCCAAATCATACTTCAGTGCTATCAGTCAGTGGATAAGGGTTGCTTCTGGAAGGAGACAAGACCTTGGCAGAAGCAGTTTTCTTCAGCTTCACCTGAGGGGTGTCTTGGCAGCATTCCCGGCAGCTAGTCAAATAAGCCTTTCATTCCTGAAAGGAGATTTAGGCATAAGGATTTCATTTCAAGCACAATGGGAAGCCACTGAAGAGTTTAAAAGGTGAAGCATTGTAGTCTGATTTACATTTTCATATGATTACTCTGATTGCTTTGTGACAAATGAACTCTACTAAACGCAATAGTGAAATCAGGGAGAACAAATAAAGAATACTATGTGTGCATAAGCAAGAGGGTCCAGTCAGATTTGTCCAATGTTATTTCATCTTGATGATGAAAAATGTTTGGGCCAAATCAAGGGAAATAACTTTTATTCAGAATTAGTGATACCATAAAAGAGAGCGAATATGATTTAATTGAATCTTCCTTCACTTAGCCTCTCTTGAGAATTGTTGAATTGAGAAAATATATAAAGCTATGATTTGAGTGAATGTGCAAGGAAGTGAGTGTGTTGGTGTATATGTGAAAGAAAGAGGCAGGAGGGAGAGATGGGAAGGGAAAGAGAAAGTCATTCATTTTTAATTCTTCTTTATTTCTTTCTCCTTAAAAGGTTAGCTTGAATATTTGGCTTTAAGATTCTTCCCCTTTGAATTTCTGGATTTGGATGTTCACTTAAGATGCTCATGATGGGTCTTGTGTGATAAATCCTCACAATAGACTCTTAGTTTCATCTCTTAGAACAGAACCTCAGCATATTCATCTAACTGGCAAACTCCCGGAGGTTGGTGCTGGGTTCATCTCCACTCCATGAACAATATAATTTATTGATTGATTAACCTGTTTATAAGGGAGGGAGTGGGTATGGGGAAGAACAAGGGAGATCTTCCTGGTGACAGGAGAGTTGCGTATCTTGACTGTGATGGCAGTTACACAAATTTACATATGTGGTAAATTGACACAGAACAACACACATTCATTGTACCAATGTCAGTTGCCTGGTTTTGATATTGTACTATTGCACCATTTGCCTTTGGGGGAAACTGGGTGAGGAGTATATACAACCTCTATTATTTTTTAAACTTCATGTGAATCTGTAATTATTTGAAAATTAAATGTTTAATAAAACAGTCTGCTCTGGGTTACAAATATGCAGACATACCACTACATAACCTTCTTGGATCATTTCAAACACTCTGAAGCCAAGCTATGGCAGGTACACTGAGGACCTGTGGACCTGTATTTCACTCATAATCCTCCCCTGAGCTTCAAAGCTTATAACCATCTCGCTGCCCTATGAGCACCTCAAATTCAACAGGTTCAGTATTGAACTCTTCATCCTCTCCCCACACCAGCTCCACGGAGAGTATTCAATCTATGTCCCATCTACACTGAAATTCTTGAAGTTCTTCAAAATGTTTTTGCTCTTAGCTTTCCTCTCTAGCTTATCATTTCTGTTCCTGGGGTGATCTGTGGCTTTTCTGTTGAGGCAAAATCCTACTTATATTCCAGACCTTAAATGCCTCCTCTTTGGTGAAAGCACAAATAATTGCTCCTCCATCTATAGACTCATAGACATATTGGGCATTACAACTATTCCAACACAATTACTTATATGCATGTATGCCTTCCACAGTAGATTTTAAGCTTCTCCAAATTATTATCATTAAATTGCTTGTAGTGCTTGCAACAGAGCATGAGCTAAATAAATTTTTGTTAAGTGAATGAGTGAACAACTGAAGGAGAGAATTAAACTATTGGTCGAATTTATATAATTGCTATTGGTGACCATAAAGTGGATTTCATATTAAAAATAATATTTGTTTTATGTATATATAATATATATAACTTACACAAAATACTTTTATTTTTTATTTTCATTTTTAAAATATATTTTTTATTTTTTCTAAAAGATACTTAGATTACATAAATTGTTACATAAAAAAATATAAAGGATTCCCATATACCCCACTCCCCACACCTCCCACCTTTCCCCACCTTAACAACTTCTTTCATTAGTGTGGTACATTCATTGCAATTGATGAATACATTTTGGAGCATTGCCACCATATTAGTCAGCCAAAGGGGAGCTAATGCGAAATACCAGAAATGGGTTTGTCTTTATATAGGGTATTTATTTGGGGTAGAAGTCCACAGTTACCAGGCCATAAAGCATAAGTTTCTTCTCTCACCAAAGTCCATTGCCACGTGTTGGAGCAAGACAGCTGCCAACATTTGCCAGGATTCAGGCTTCTTGGGTTCCTCTCTTCCTGGGCCTGCGTTTCTCTCCAGGCTTAGCTCCTCTGGTTCCTACACAAGGTCAGCTGTAGACTATCAGGCGAACGGCTTGCTTCTCTTCTCCTGGGGCCTTCTCTCCAATATCAAAACTCCAACACCAAAACTGCTACTCAAAAACTGCTCCCTCTGTCCTTTGCCTTACCTTTTATATTTGATTCCCCACCCACCAAGGGGTGGGGCTCAACATCCTACTGATGTGGCCCAGTCAACGCCTTAATCATAACTTAATCATGCCCAGGTTAACAGATCAGTTTACAAGCATGATGTAATTATATTTTTGGAATTCATAATTACATCAAATTGCCAAATGGCTACAGGCACTAAGTGTAGATTTTAGCTTACATTGTAGTTTACAGTCTCTCTCACTCAATTCTGTAGGTTATGGCAGGATATATAATGGCCTGTATCTGTCTTTGCAATTCCAAGTCCTGAAAATGCCCCCATATTATACCTCTTTTTCCCTCTCCCTGCCTTCAGCACCTCCAGTGGCCACTGTTTCCCCTTGACTTATATAATTTCTTCCATTGCTAGAATCACAATAAGTCTATAGTGGAATACCAGTAAGTCCACTCTAGTCCATATTTTATTCTCCAATCCTGAGGTTTATGGGATGGTGCTGCCCACTCCACCTGTAATTGAGAGGGGGCTTCAATCCCATATGGCTGATGGATGGGAATCTCTTGCTTGCAGTTTTAGACTCTCTTGGTTCCTTGGTATGGTGGTTGTCCATCCTCATCTCCTTGTTAGTTGTCCTGGGTGAGTCCGATGAACTGGAGAGTAGGTGTTGCAACTCCATTGAGGCTCAGGGCCCAGCTGGCACATGGACAGCCCAAAGATTTAAGTCTCTTGGGTGTACACCTACCAACTCCAGCACCAACTGTAGGTTCAAATAGAAGGGATGGAAGAGGCATGTGTAGAGAAGTCACAATTGAGTCCAACTCTGTCACACTCGGGAGCACAAACTCCAAAGTAGGGCCGACTGGCAAGGCACCAAACTCTGGAGCTATCTGCCATTACTGTAGAACCTGGTGTCTCCAGAGCCCTCAGGAGCCCCACTATTTGGGGGTAGTATTTACTTTGGCAGTCTATGTGATCCTGCTGGGACATGCATAAGCATTACCTCTGGGGTGACCTCCTGACTCACTTTGAAATCTCTTAGCCATATAAACTCATTTGCCTTTACCTTTTTCCCCCTTTTATTCAAGGTCTTTTTTCAGTTGCATCACCAGCTGGTACTTGGTAGTAATCCTTCAGTGCCAGGGAGGCTCATCCCTGGGAGTCATGCCCCATGCTGGGGGGAAGGTAATGCATTTATATACTGAGTTTGGCTTAGATAAAGGCCACATTTGAGCAACATGGAGGCTCTCAGGAGGTAAGTCTTAGGCCCTACAACACAAGGCTAAGTTGCAATTTCAAGAGCAAAGGCTCATAAGCATGGTCTTCAATATCAAGGGCCCATCAATGGACGATCCTTCTTCACTAGTCATTGCCCCTGTACTTGAGGGATTGTTGCTGTTCCATTATAGAATGTGGCAGAGCTCCCCAGGATGGGAATTCAATATGCTTTCGGTTATTGCGTGAATTTCTACCCACTGTGACAATGCCCCATGGACATTTGAACACATTTATATACCTTGTATGTATGCCCAGGTGAACTTCCTCCCATGTGACCCCCATCACTGACACCCCACACTAATGATCTTCCCCTGCCACAGTTGTAATCCTTCTGTGATCCAAAACCTTCAAAAATGAATCCAAGAATATTGCCAAATACAATTAATATGAAAATGAAATAATAATGATAGGTTTAAACATAAGAAATAAAATGCATAATAATTTAGAAAAACTAAAACTAAATTAAAATTTAAAAATTGGGATATTAAAAAAATAATGAAAAATATTTTAAAACTTTTTTTTACATTTTGCTTTCATCAATGTAATATCTATTGTCCTGTAGGTACAGTGACATTTTCTTCCATTTCTTCCCCAGTGTCTTACTTTTTTTCATTTAGTCTTCAAGGAAGTTTTAGGTCACAGTAAAGTCACATACAGAATACATGGTACTCACATATACCCAACATCCTCCCCTTTACCCCCTTCCCACATTAATAACCTTTTTATGTGTGGATGGCACATTTGTTACAACTGATGTACAAAATTTTAAACATAACTACTAACCATTGTCAATGGTTTACAGTATGGTTTACATTTTAGACCATACACTTTAAAATGCTTTTAAATACTTACCTTATTTGATTCTCACAACATCCATCCTAATTGGTTAGTGGAGGTATAATTACTCCAATTTTAGAGGCTAAAGAAATTTAAGAGTGATATTAAGTGACTTGACCAGGACTGTGGTTAATAAAATGGAAGAATAAAAATCAGAATCCACATCTCCTGATTTATACCCTAGTGTTCTTTTCAACATACTATTATTGCTACCTCAAGC
Organism: Cabassous unicinctus; assembly: GCA_029593785.1. Lineage (NCBI taxonomy): Eukaryota > Metazoa > Chordata > Mammalia > Cingulata > Chlamyphoridae > Cabassous > Cabassous unicinctus. The sequence continues at coordinate 17,287 of JAQZBX010001381.1, forward strand.
TGAATACTAGTGTATCTTTGATGTAGTATAGCACATGTAAGTAATTTAAAAGTAGTATGTTTATACTTTGCTTTCTAATGCACCTGATTAAATAACTCTCAAAAGAAACCCATATAAAGCAGGTTCATATTCTTTGACATCTTGTACAAATGAGGCACTGAAATGTAATGTTTTTGATCACTCATTCAGTCTATATTCTCATTTTAGCTCAGCATCTTTGTGCTTTAATTCCGAGTGATAGTGGCACTTACGACAAGGAATGGCATGCAGGTTTTTGCTTTCTTAGGATTTTATGTCCAATAAAAGAAATGAACATTCTTACAGAGGACAAAATGCTGAGATGCACAATCTCTGACATCTGTTTTCTTCACCACTTGTTTGGACCTTTTAAGATCGGCTTATCTGTCTTCGCTCTTGGAGTCTGAAATTGAAAACACTGCTTTGAGTTATGTATGTTGCCATGATTTATGCACTCTTAAAATGAATATCAGATGGTTTTATGCTTTTGCAAAGGCAATAGCCCAAACAGGTAAACTTTATCCTATCATCTTAAAACCAAGACGCTGAGACATGGGTATCAAATAGCATTGCTTAATTTAAGTACCTCGATATTTTACAGACTTGGCCTTAACAAAAATTAATTTAAATTGAGTTGTGAGATGTACATCAGCACATAGTTATTCAGTACCTTCCTATAGACATCGGAAGTATGGAGAGGTCTTTCACCAAGGAAGTTAGGCAAAGAAACAGATAAACTCAATTTTAAATAGAAGCAAATGACTGAAGAAAAATGCACCACTAAGAGAAGGATATATTCCATTGCAGGTGATGTGCCACACTAATGAAAGATGTTTATGTAGGGAGGTTGTGGGAGGTGGGGAACATGGGAATCCCTATAATTTTTGTGTAACATTTATATAATCTAAGCATCTTTTTAAAAACATACTGTAATGATAGATACATGACATTATGCATTTGTCAAAACCTATAGAACTGTACAACAAAAAGTTAACTTAATGTAAACTACAGACTTTAGTTAATAATAATGCATCCATATTAGTTTATCAATTGTAGCAAATATGCCTCAGTAGTTCAGGATGCTAATAATAGGTGAAACTCTGTGTGGGTTGAGGTGGGGGAGAAGAGGAATATAGGAACTCTGTACTTTCTGCTAAATTCTTCTATAAACCCAAAACCGTTCTAGAAAATAAAGTCTATTAAATTAAAAAAAAAGAGAGAGAGAAGGATATAAAGTACCTGGAATATAAGAAACTATGAAAAGACCTCTATTACAGCAAAAAAATCCCTCAAGAGAGTAGTAATAGTAAAGCACATACTAAACATTAAATACAATGCCTAGAGCAAATTTTGAAGGATGGTAAATCCACCTTCAGGAGAAATTTGGACCTGATGAATCAAAATGAAATCCACAGGGTTTGCTGATAAATCTTAATTCCCTAGTTTATTCATGTTTCTTTTAAATGAATGGCTTGATGACACAAAGTCAGAAGACATCAGACACTACACCGTCCCTTAATCCACTGTTCCCATAGCAAACGTGTTCCTGCTTCATTTGATTAGTGAGTAGCAGAGGAGCTATATTCAACCAGCTGATATTACTTTAATTTAATGAGCATCTTATCTGAGGTCAGGATTCCTGTGTGTGTCTGCGTAGGGGCAGGTAGGGCAGTCTACAAAATGATATAAGTGTATATTTTATTGTTGCACCCTTGATGGTAAATACCCAAAGTTTTAAGAAATCATATTACAATTTTGCATTGCTTGTGTTATGCTACAGGTAACCCTAAACTAGTGAATATGAAACACTGCAGGAGTGGGTCAACTAGCACTTCAACTCAAAGATGTATACTTCTTTGAACTAAACCTTGCTCTATGTTTTCTGAATGCTATTGCTTACCTGAGATGTGAGTCTTGTTGACATGCAATGCATCTCTCCCACCCAACTGACTTCATTTAGTCTTTGTGGGACCTTAATATATGCCCAATGCCCTCAAAGCCAGTCCAGAACTATTTTTCTATGGTAGCAGGGACTGACGAGGGTAAAATAAAGGAGAGAGAGAAGAACACTGGAGGCAAAAGAGGTAGCCATATACTCAACCTTACACGGCTACTCAGAAACTTCCAGGGATAGAATAGGGCAAGTGGATGTTCCTAGGTGAAGAGGATTGAAAGGAAAGGTGGAAACCAAGTGGCTTCTGCAAGTCCCTTGTGGGATATGGTGCCCTTCCACCATTCCTCATGTTGCTTCCTCTAACACATACTCAAGTCTGTATATGACACGAGTATGGATGTTGACTTGCCTTCAAAATTACGGGCAAGGAACTAAGAAAATTTCATAAGAAAAGAATGTAAATGTTATTCTTCACTGTCAAGTAGTGCTGAGTAACAGACTAGGAAATAGTCTAGGTACTAGATTCTGGGATTTTACTTTGAATTTCTAGATTTATGAAAAAAGTTTTTTTCCTTTTTTAAAAAAAATTATGGCATAGAAAGTAAAAGAATAGAAACCTAATCAGGGCAAAAGAAGAAAACAAAAGCAACACAGTAAGTAACATATTTGTAAGTATGCCCAAAATTTCCTATAGATAGGTAATTATTTAGGGAAGTACTCCTTGAAAATCTATATGGGCCTTGCAATAAAAATGGGAACACAATCATGCTTCTAATGAAAACTAGCTAACATGCACACATGGGTTACCCTGATAATAAAATATTCATTTGATCATTGCAGACTACAGAAAGAAAATATTTTTTTTCTAATATCTGGATTTTATTTTTCAGGTTTGGTGAATAATAATAAATTTAATGACAAAGGTTGCAATGACCTTGTATTTGCTTATTAGCTTATTATTTGGGGATGAGATATTGATTAATGTATTATACAAGATAACAAATGCAAAAGCTTATAGGGGATTTATCTGTAACTGCTTTAAAACAAAGATATGACTACAGGATGATAATGGCTAGATGAAAACAAAATTTTAAAACATTCAAATTATAATTGAATAAACAAAGATATTTTTACTTCTTTGTTTCAATTTTCTTATTACTATAACTTATTACCTAAAAGCAAGTTCAGTAGTATTCCATATTTCAGCTTCCGCAATGGACTTTCATAGGTTCAAAATTAACTTGATTCTAAAATTAAGCTAGTACTTTTTTTAAAATAAATGTATTTTATATGTTTTTAAAGATACTTAGATTACATAATGTTACACTAAAAATATTGGGATTCCCATATGCCCCACTCCCCACACTTCCCACACCCTCCCACATAAACAACATCCTTCATTAGTGTGGCACGTTCATTGCATTTGCGGTCCATGGACCTAGGGGGACGGTCGGGGGAGGGGACCAGGTAAACACGGGATTGTGGTTTAAAGTACAAAGTTGGGAATGCTCTTAAACTAAGCTAGTACTTTTGCCCTCAAAGTTTTTAATGTTATAGTGCCAAGAACCTAAAATATAAACTCTAAAATCTACCCAATTTAGAATAGTTCATCTAAATTATGCCAAATATTTATATTGAAATGAACAGATTAGACTGTGGACGATTTTGGCACTGAATATTTGCGTATGAATCATCCAGCTTTATTTATTTCCAATTATCTAGTGCTCTGCTTGCATTGCCTACACTTTTTTACATTTTATTTAGGCCTTTTGGCATAGCGTTTGCATAGTTTTTATAAAGTGTGTTTGATGGTAGAATTATAATCAATTATTTAAAAAATGAGACAGCACAACAATTTTTCTCATAAAGATGGATTCATCCTGTAAATTCTGTAGGCTTTATTTCCCATCAACATCAGAGATTTTGAAAGTTTTGAAAATTGGTTTTCTGAATATTATTTCAAGTGACCTGAAATATGTACAATTCTTATTAGTGATATATGTAGCAGAACCAAAGTATTATAATTTCTGACTTTACAAAATATTGCATAAGATACTTTAACACAATATACAGTAGAGACATCTTCATTTTAAGGAAATGATTGACTATTTCTTGAAATTTGATTTGTATTTGAGTAATGTACAAATTGCTCAAACGAATATGCAGTATTTAAAGAATCTTTGTTTTTTAAGGTCTCTTGATTTAAAAGCAGTGTGGGCATAGTTTTGAAGCAAATATACTAGGTTATGATATATATTTTATAGCAATCCACTTTCCATGGTATTATGAAAAGTAGAAAGGAGAAAGAAGAATGATTGAAAGCTCTCTGATTAAATCCTCCCTGAATTATTCCATAAACCATGCAGAAAACGCTATTATTCTGTAGATCATAAGGCAGGCCTGCCTTGAATTACTGCTTTAGTATTCAATCTCTTTGAATATCATTATTTTCCAAAATATGCAGAGGCTGAAAATTAATTTACTCTGTGCATACTGCCCATTTAATCATCTACACTGCCTAGAGACAAACAATGTTCTTGGGGGTTGGGGATCAAAGCAATCATTCAACTCCCTTTTCCACTGGTGATTATTTAGAGACAACTAATGGGAAGAGATGTTTTACATGAGAATCTTGGTTCTGAGAGGATTATGTACCAAGCTGCAATTCAATAAACATTTCAATACACATCTTCATCTTAAGAATTCAAACCAGCTTAATATTAATTCAGTCCCTTATTCATGCTTTGAATTCATCCCTTAAACTGTAACACAGATTAATGAAGTTGAATTTCCTTTACTTCAGGAAGACCACCTTTTAAAAAGTATAATTCTTATGGCAGAAAATGGACTAAAAAGGAAGCGACTGTTGTTGTCATGGATGTGCCAGATGGGGACGTCTCGTATCTTGTGTTAAAAACAAAGAACACTGCACTGAAATGCATACAGCCTTAAACAAAAAATTCTATTTTTTAAAAAGCTAACAAAACCTGACTACCTGAAAATAATAAATTACCAGCATATGTACCATGAAACGTGGTTTACTAACCACTATTCTGTTCTTTATTTCCTTTGACTCTCATAATTAGACTTCATGAATGAATGATTTTCCCTCAATAATATCAGGAGTTACTGATCAAATTATTTCTCTAAGTAATATGTATGAATGCTGAAGCATAACTTTACAGTAGATATGATTATTCCTAATTCATAGGTGAGAAAACTTGGATTATGAAATGTGAGGTCAGTTTTTCATCAAGTACCATAGTGACATCAGGCTGGCCTTTCTGTTGTCAAAGGCTGTTTTCTTGCCTCCAGCCGTGCTGCAGTTTATGTTTCCAGATATCAATGGATAAAACATACTTTGTTTGCACTTAGATTCCAAACTCTTTCTCCAAAACATTCTCAAATTGGATTCTGATGAGAATACAATTTGTTTGGGGAATTAGCATGGAAGCATAAATTCCAATAAACATTTAGAACTGCATGTTTATTTCATTTTTCATATAAAAACAAACATTTTACTTTTAGGTATTCTTTTTTTATACATTAAGAAGTATACATAACTTATGGAAGTAAAGAATTCTGGTTTGTTAAGTTTCTCTTAATTTGCCAATAATGAAGACCTGCCTGTAATTGAGGATTACAAATATCCTATGATACATTTAACCAATAAATCTATGGTTGAATAAAGTAAATTTACTAAAAGAGAACTGAGTTTATTTTCAATTAAAGAGGTTAATGTCACTTTTATTTTCTAGTTTATCATCTAGTTTTAAATGTATTGACCTAAAATAAAATAATGTCCACCCAGGAAGTAAGATTTAATAACCAATCCATATCACTAATGGAATATTTTGCATCATGATCTAAATCGCCACTTTTAACCAACTGGACAAGAACCATAAAGCCATGAAATCAAAACTATAAAACCATGCATGATCATTTCTGGTTAGGCGATGTTAATCAACAGTAAATGTCAAGAGCTTTTAGAATGTATATTTGTCTATTAGCTAGTAAAATAATACAATTATATTAAATATCTTGGTTTGTTTATCCAAATCTGAGCTTAAATATTGGAACTGTATCAATCATTAATCACTTTTTTCAATTGATGCAGTCTCCAATTATCTTCTCTTTCATTTTACCAAAATAAAAAAAATTTCATTGTAGAAATATGACTGAAAACCTAGTAACATGGATTTGCTGAATGGATGGATGGATGGATGATGGGTATATCAATGAGTAAATGAATGGATCTGTGATTAATCCCCATAGGATTTTTTAGGTCTATACTGCATAGCAGGTTTACATTAGATGTTATGTTCCCATTGAGAATGATGTAAACAAAGTTAGATAAAGAGTCTGGTATGAAACCAACACAAATTTCCTTTCGGTAGAAAGAGCAGGTCAGACTGGAAGAGAATATGCCTCCTGAAAAATGGGTAAGCAAACCAAAATCTCATCTGATTTTTCCTTGATCCTGAGCAAAGCTGGGGATCTATAGTGTGACCACTGTGCCTTGGCCTCTTGCAGACTTGGCTAAAGCATAACCCCTCTCCCCTCCCAAAGGACAACACCCAGCCTGCAGGACAGTCGTAGAGACAACAGATCAGAGTCTTTCTCACGGTAAAGTGCATAGATGTGGCTGGCTTTTTATGGAAAGTTGCCATGTGCCTATATTATTTTAAAACTACTCATCTTGCTTGGCGTTAGCTACTTTCTTGATAATTTCTTGGGCTTCTTCCCTTCATAATAAACTATGTCCTTACAGTTCTTGCAGCAGGCAGTGGGCCAAAATCTGGAGCATCCATAGATGCACAGGTGAGATCAAGCCCAGCTACCTAATTTGTGGGGCCCAGGTATTGTGCCTATGAAGCATCTCTGCAGGAGTGACTATCTGAGAGGCACAACCACCCACACCCCATTTCATGTCGGAGAGCCTTGATTTAGGTGTTTGTATCCACTGCAGCTCATTTTTCCACTGGCGAACTGTGCATGTGCCTAAGGAAGAGAGGAGGAAATTTGCTCAACCCGCAGAGTAACTATGCCTGCTTTACAAAGAGCTATGCCGCCCTTCAGAAAGCATGAAGCTACTGTCATTTCTCACATACAAACAGTAGATTTTTTTCCTCCTGTGTCAAGAATCATGCGTGTAGCCATCTTTAGGTCTGATTTTATTGTTATTTCATGGCTAAGAAATTTTGAATACAGAAAGAAATCACCATAACAAAGCTATGTTGATTTGGACATATTTTTATGTTGATTTTTATCCATATGCATATATATTTTATGCATATAGCAGGTACTTTTTAGGCCTTACCAATGGGGAGAAAATGTCTACCACATTTATTGGGATACTTACCACTTGATTAATTGGGATCAACATTCATTTGATTAATTAAAATCCCATCTTTTTTTGGCCTTCTGCTCTCCAATTATTTCTTCTACAACTCATTGGGATTGCGGGTGTGCCTCCACATGTACATGTGTACATATGTGTAGAAGAGGTGGGGAGGGTTCGAACATATACTCGAAGTATCTGCCTGAAGCTTTACCAACCCTGTGATCTGGTGTCTGGACTTTCCCACTGCTGCCTATAGCAGTTCAGCTGCTCCACGACTGTGTCTGTGGTTATCAGCTTCTGCACTGCTGAAGTCCAGAACTCTTTTCACACTCTGGTCTCAAAACACAATTTCTGCACTTCATAACCAGATCTTAGTTTGTGTTTCCCAGAAGCAGGCCCTGAATCAAAGATTTGAATGAAAGTCACTTATTTGTCCAGTATGTTCTACTTTTCTACACTCCTTTGTTTTGGGTAGCAAGTCCAGAAAACTAACGTGCAGATGTCTGAAAACAAATAATGAACTTGGTTCAAGTTCCTTCCGCCAGTATTCCTTGACCACTTTGAGGGATATGGTTGGATCCTGTGCATTAATTTCCCTAAATCTTCTGTAACTATTGAGCTTCTGGAAGTTTTTATGAGAGTTAGGAAATTGACATCCAAAAATACCCAGAATGCTTTCTACGGGATGGTGTGGTGGGTCTGTGCACCCCAAACATCATTTCCTACTTCCTCCTCAATAGAAACCTGGACTGATTTGGGGTTGCCATGTGCCCAGCTGAAAAGTTTATATTTCTTAGCCTTATATGCAGCTAGATGCGGTCAAGTAACGAAATTATGGCTAATAAGATGTAAGTGGAAATATTTCTTGTGATTTTCCAGATGTCTCTTTAAAAGAGGTGCTATGCTTTCTCCTCCCTTTCTTTCTCCTTCCCTCTGACAGGAGCATAGAAGAGAATGGCTGGAGCTCTAGATGCAATCTAGGGCCATGAGCTCACCATAAGAATGGAAGGTAGGTGCTGGAATGGTGAAACTGAAAGAGAGGAAACTGGATTTTTGATTATGCAGTGAGGACAGTTTAGCAGCCTTAGACTTCTTCTATATAAGGGAGAAATTCATGTTTGTCTTGCTAAGCTACTGTTATTTTTTCCCTGCTTTATGCAGCTGAAGATCTTCTAATTAATATAGAAGGTGTTATCTAAATTCCCATACCATCCTACCAAGGTGTAACATCTACTTAGTTGGGGTGTTGTTACAGAAAATTGCAATACTTATTTTTTGTGTTACAATTTTTTTATCAGAACTAATTTTCTGTGTTTCTTTCAAGTTTTCTTGTTTATCATCTTTAATGTCTGTATATGCAGTACTTTAATAATTTGATTGTATTCTAATTTATTTAACTGTTCCCCTATTATTGGACACAACTATTTCTACTTTCTAATTATAATTAGACTATACTGCAAAGTGCAGATTTCTGAATATTAAGCTTATTTTTGTTGTATCTTGTTGTTGATAAATCTCTTTGCAGGTTGCCCTATAATTTCTCATTTTGAGCCATGCAATCACTGTTGTCCTTTCCTCCCTATTTCAGGGGCACATACTCGTGTCTTCACATTTCACATAGCATTCCTAGGATGCTAAAAATGCACAGCAGAAAAATAAGAAGCAGCCCATTCCCTGCCTATCCCTGGACTTCTTGCATGAAATAAATAAACGCTAAAATGCTCAAGTTATTGTTAGGCCGGCTTTCTGTTATTTGCAGCGAATCTGTCCCTAGCTGTAATGGTAAGGTGAGAGATTTTCTGACTCTGAAAACTCTGGTTTGCAGATGTCATGTTTTATACTTGTTTCCAGTGAGAGAAGGCCTGATGGGTATTTTTGTAAGTTTTTAAAGACAATCCACTGAAACACGAAGAGCAGGCTGAACTTTCATAATATGTTCTCAGTAAATAGTTATTTATTGAGATTTAATAGAAGACAGATTTTTGGGAAAAAAATAGATATATGAAGGCAAATGCCATTTGAGAGGAAGCATGGTTTTTAGGAAAAATACCTGTTGGGAACCTGGGCAACCGGATTCTCTTTTGAGAATTGCTTTTTTTGCATCTAAGATTGCAGGCTGCTATGACAAATACCACACAGTGGGTTGATTTAAACGATGGAAATTTATTGGGTCACAGTTTTAAGGCTAGGAGAAGTCCATAATTAAAGTGTTAGCAAGGCAATGCTTTCTTCCTAAACTCTGTAGCATTGTGGTGCTGTCTTGCCAGCTATTCTTTGGGTTCCTTGGCTTGCAGCTTTGCCTCATGTTACCCTCTCCTTTCTCTTCTAGGTTCCACTGACTTTCAGTTTCTAGACTATGTCTGAATTTCTTCTGTTTATAAAGGACTCCAGTAATCAGGATTAAAACCCAAACTCATTCACTTGGACCACACTTTAACTAAAATTAACAACTTCATATGTTCTATTTACAATGTATTGACACACACGGATGCAGATTAAAATTAAGAACATATTTAAATTGGGGTACATAACGCAATCTGCCACAGAATATTTGGGTAAATTGCATAAGTTCTTTGTAGTTCGATTTCTCCACATTTATTTGTGACTAGTAGTACTTGCTCTCTCTCAAATCTTTCTTCTAAGAAGATAAACATACGTTAAACACTTTGTGTATCTTCAAAGGGAAATAGTATTTGCTTGTCAAGGATCTATTCATCATTAGTATTATGCTTCCACATATATTAGGAAAAGATAGCACTCTTCCTGGTGAATGCATTTAGTGAAAATGAAATATGTTCTTTTCAAATCTAAGCTGTTGTCAAAGATCTTTTTGCTTTAAATAATAAAAGCACTTAGTCATTTTAATCAGGAGTTCTGCTGTGACTATTGTCAATGAATCTGTGAAATAATATTTGATATTTTGTTAAATAACTGGATTTTGGAGGTAAAAGATCACTAAACATTAGGAATAGAACAGTCATATGCTAGTTGAATCTATTCAGAGTTTACGATTTTCTACCTCTTCTCCAAAACTCAGTCTTATTTAATGCTTCCTATCTCAGTAAATGGCCCCACTATTCAATCTGCAAACTAGAAAAAGCAAAAGTGATAATAATGACATTACTAACATTTTTGCAGAAATTTTTAGTTTATAAGCTCTTTTAGATATATATCAGTCTACTTGATCATTGATTAGTGGAGCATCAATGAAACTTTGAGCTAGAATATAAGGCAGATTATAAAAACTGTCTTATTTTCCAGTACAACACACTAACAACCTACAGATTACTGAAAGTAAGGCTGTATTTTAGTTTCCTGGCTGCAGAAACAAATACCATGCCATGGATTGGCTTAAACAATAGGTATATATTGACTTCCAGTTTTGAGACAAGGAGAAGTCCAAAATCAGTGCATTATCAAAGTGACACTCTCTCCCTGAAGACTATTCTAGGGCTGACTGCTAGCAATCCTTGGTACTTGGCTTTCCTGTCACATAGCAATGCATATGGTACCCTCTCCTGGCTTCTTGGTTCTCTTGACTTCCAGCTTCTGGCTGCTCCCTTGATGGCTTTCTCTCTCTGTATGAACTTTCCTATAAAGCCCTCAGTAGTAGGACGAGTGTCCTTCCTGATTCAATTGGGCCACACTTTAACTGAAGTGGCCACATCAAAAGGTCCTACTTACAATGGGTTCACACCCACAGGAATGGATTAAGTTTAAGAACATGTTGTCCTGGAGTACTTAGCTCTAAGCCACCACAGGCTGGATGGAAGGAATCAGATGGAATGTGTTTGACATAATGTTACAGAAAGTCAGGTGCATTGTTGAGGCTTTATTTCACGTTGGTCCTCATGCATTTTAGTGGAATCATTGTACTTGGTTCCTGTGACTTTCCCAGCCCATATAAAAAGAACTCTTAGGTTGATCGAGGGCTGTGATTTTTCAGAGCTACGTCCCAAAAAGAAAAATGGGAAGGAAATTCAGGGTAAAGGTGAGAGAGTTTGTAAAATAATGGACCATGAAATCTAAGCCTGATATAATGATGCGAGTGAAGAGAGACACTCCTTGAATAGGAGTTCACCATGTGGTCAGAAAACAGAGAAACAGCCACTGACCAAAATGTTGGAAGGAGGCTGCAGTTGGAAGATAGGATATTTGAATCAGTGCTTTTGAAAGCTTTTGAAAAATGAGAGGTTAAAGATATTTCTATGGGAGTATACAGCATGGTAACCCATGATTCTGGAACGGTTGGTATTTGGATACTGAAGTCGACCAAGATGACAAGAGACTATGGTCCCAGTGACAAATTATCCAGTGAATCTGGGGAATTTCTTGAAGGTTGTTAGTGAAGCATAAGAAGTAAAGGAAGAGAACGTTATAGCTGTTTGATAATAATAACAATATTAATATCTAATATGTTGGGGACACTTATGTGAAGTACTGCTTTAAGTGGTTTTCATTTCATTAATATTCTCAGTAATCCCAAGAGCTAATCCCAAGGCACAAGTGCCAGGACCAACCAGTTAGCAGTTGGTGCATGGCCAGGGTGGTGAGGGATGATATCTATCCCCTCGTGGGACTGCATCCACCCATGGGAGCACCTTTTCCTAATTCATGCCAAGGTGCTGTAGACATAAGCAAGGGCTCTGGGGGAGTTTACACTTGGTGTGTTTCACAATGAAAGGCTCTTTGAGGAGGGCAGGCACTGGGCTCAGTGGCCAGGGGATGTGTCTCCTTAGAGTAAGGTGCTAATGGACTCAGACCCCACACACTTCCTACACTGTGCTGTCAGGCTGATGGCAGACTACTGTGTAAAAACTCACCTGAGCGACGCAAATCAAAAACCCAGGACTCATTCTTGACAGCTCCCTCTTCCTTCCTACTCTGTATCTGATCCATTACCAACTTCTGAAATTTCTCAAATGTATTCGCTTATTACTACCTCCTCCTTCTAAACCATTCCAACCTTCCACATTGATCCCTCTCCAATCTCTTCTTTATAACCCAAGTGTTAATTCTTAGTCCTCTATACAGGTCCTGAACAGTTTGATCTTGTTCTTACTATGACATTCATTTTCCACCTACTATCCCTTTTATGCTTTCTACCTGAGCCATTCTGTAACTCTTTCAGTTCCTCATACTTACCACGCTTCCCTCACTGCCAGAGTGCCTTTGCACATTCTAGTTCATTTTTAGAATGTGCTTCCCTCTTCTTTTCACCTAGGTTATTTCTACTCTATATCAGTTTCAACTTCACACCCTCCAGGGGATCTCCCCTGACTTCTGGCCAGGCCCCTCACAGCCCCTCTGCATATCGCCCTCACAGCCCTGGTCATAGCTGACATTTGTTTTATGTTTGTCTCCCCCGCTAACACTGTCAGAACCTCTAGGGAAAGACCATGTATTATCTCTGCCCATCTTATGACTACAAGTCTAACATAGTGTCTGGCAAACAGTGGGCATGCTGACAACACATCCTTGTAAGAAAATATTTCAAAGTTACTCCATTCTACCGGAATCTAATTCTCTGTGGGAAATTGAACGGTCATTTGAAGAAAAAGCACTGGCTACCAGAATCTGGTCATCCTTCACTCTTAAAATTGTGCATTCCACTCCCCTTGTGCAGATCAACCAGATCTAGGCATTCAGCCTCCTGCGAGCTCACAGCATGCATGGTGCTTACAAGGGAGTGTGTGTCAAATAAGGCCAACATTCTACCAAGAAGCAAACCTGGGAAAATAAATAGAATGAAATGAGCTTCCTGTGTTTGCAAGGTCAAGCCATGCAGCTTTCTCTCACAGCCAGCATCTTGCAGAGATGAACTGTAACCACTCAAGGCTGTGGAAGAGCAGTGCTACCCTGGATGTGGCGTGACACGGCCTGATTGAATGTTGAGTGCATTTCTATTTATTTCTATTTTTGAATAGGGGTCAGGCCAACTACGCAAAAAAATAGTATTTGGTCTTGGAGTCAAGAAATCCGGGTTTTAATCACGGCTCTGGCATTTATTATTTGTGCAATCCTGGGCAAGGAAGAAGAAATTCAAGTTATTGGCCAACTTTTATACGATAGACACTTTGATAGGCCTATTAGTTTACTTAGTCTTCTCTTATTAACTAAATCTTCTAATCATGTAAGTTAGAGATTATCATTACCCTCATTTTGCTGTCAAGGAATGAAAGAGAAAAGTGAATTGCTGAAAGTCACACAGTTCAGAAAATGAAAGGCAGGTCCAGGAATGTGACACAAAATTCAAGCTCTGTTCCCTTCGTATGTCTCCTAGGACATTTGCCATCTTAGAATCTAGATTTCATTGTGTGTAAAATTGGCATGAAAATATTGCCTTTTTGAAGGGATTGGTGTGATATTAAATTAGAAAGTGAGGCAAAGCATTTAGCAGAGCATCTGAAGTATAGTTGTTGCTCAATGTATTTAAACTAGATTAAATTAACAAGTAGAATTAAATGAGTATGGTTAGAGTTGCTAAAGTTAAATTACAAAGTACTATTTACCAAAATTTGTTCAAAATTTGGTGATATTTGTTCCATTACAAAAAATACTATAAGTATACTAATGAATTAAAAAACACCACAATAAAACAAAACAAAACAAAAGGCCAAAATTTCTTGATAATTATAAGCTTTGGAGCTTTTATTTAATGCTAGTCACAGAGTAAAAATCTGAACTTAAAAAATAAGCAAGCCTAATTTTGGTGATTTTTAAGATTTTGGAGCCTGTTTTATTTTGACTTTTTTCCTCAATCTTAATCCTAAATTATGTGATGATTCATTTATCAAATGAACACTTGTTATGACCTTATTTCTTGGACCAATGGACAGTCTAGTAGTTTTAAAAAATCGTTTGAATTGAATTAGGAAACAAAAAAAGGTATAGGTAGAAAAGAAAGTAATGATTTCTTAATTGTGGAAATGCCAAAGATCTGAGATCTTAATTATCAAATAAATCACTAGAATTTTCCATTCATATTAGATCATTTTTTCTTTTTACCTACATTGGAGGCGATTAAACACTTAGGTTTTGAAACAGCAATAATTGTCTAATATTAGCAGTATGGAAATAACATACTAATTTGTTATTGTATTTTGCTGACAAAATAACATTGATACATTTGCAAATCTCACACCTATAACACTGCAAATGAGCTAGAACACTTCTACTAATAATTGCAAACTTAAATCCCATAATGTAGAATAGTGGAAAAGAAACTGTGAGTTAAAGGTCTAGCTATCAAATATTTTGAAAAAATTGGAATTGTAGTATTTTCAAATTCATATTTTGCAAGTCATTCCAGGGTCTTGAGAAAACAAATAGTCCTAGGGAAGTTTTGATATTATAATGGTTCAAGTATATAATACAATCATATTTCAAAATGAAATATTTGTAGGACATGTACCTCTAGGAATTGTTAGAGGCTTTTGCATTGGGTAGGCTCACATGGATTATGGGAAATGAGAATGTAATAACTATAGAATGCAATAATAGCATCCCAAGCAGAGTATAACAGGAATTACTGAAGTTTGCCTCAGTGGCCACACATTGCCTACAGCTTGAAGGTTAAAATTCAAGTTTGCAAAGTTTAGTACATAGTAACACAAAATTATTCATGACAAATCAACTTACTTGTAAACCTTCTCAAACTTCAATAAGTTTTTAAGGCTTTTTCTTAAGTTTATCAATTGATAGGCCCTGTACATCTTATGATAGCAATTATTCCTATGAAATTGATAGTAGGTGTTGGGATCTCCAGCAAATTTTTCTATTTCAATTTCGATTTTCAGATTAAAAATAGCTTTCTTTTGATATCGTTTAATCAACCTTATTAAGTTAAAATTATTTTCAAAAGGTAACCTAGGAATACAGATATTATCTAGAGATAATATGATCATGTGATGAAAACATCTGAAATTGGTTATGCTATGCTAACAAATCAAAGGTTTCTAGAATTTCGTTTTCATTTTTCAACTGCCTTCGGTTCATCAACATCTCATTTATAATGTGATTACAGAATGGCAATAAGTGTTTTAAAAGCAAGATTAATAGACTATTACAAAAATAACTGCTCAGTTCCCATTCTTAAATTTCTTTTATGTGGTAATGCAAGTTCCCGTCTCTTCCAATGGCTGCTACTATCTATGTATTCAGTTCATTGGCCTTGCCACATCCCAGATTGTTGTATCATTCATCATCAGTGCTCCTGCTCTGTAACGTATTCACATGATATCTCATGAAACATAAAAATGCGTGCTATCGGGGAAGTATTACAAACCATCGGGGAAGTATTACAAACCTCTAGGTTACTGCAAAGCTACTAGGTTTTGTTTAAGCATGATCTTACTTATAAGTTACATGGAATCACCTTAAAACAATGTATATTAAAATATAAACACAATTATAATACCATGTTTCAGCCTGAATACGATTAGGAGACAGAAACCACGTAATTTAAACAGGAGAGATATAACAAAGATTTATTAAGCCATGATAAAGGAGTAACTATAATAATGGAAAGCAAATGCTAGGTTTGAGGCAAGATAATCAAGGGAGGACAAATTTAGAAGGGGGTTTCAGGCCACATTGAAGAAAGTGTAAGTGCAGCCCACCGAATGGCGGATAATTTCTTTAGGTTACCCTGTCTCAAGCTGTTTCTCAGTTCCAGGCAAGGCAGAATTCCTTTTTGGGACGTAGGAAAACTGAGTCCATGGTGCAGCAGCACAGAGGAGAGGGAAATGTTAATAGAAGTAACAGGGCACTGAATTATAGATTGGAAATAGGCAGCTTCAGGAGCTCAAGACCTAGGAAGCACACCAGCCACTTCAGCAGGAGAAGCTCGGCTAGATGGCTTCACCACAGCCAGGGGCCCCTCTCTCCTTTCATAAATGAATTGCAGCTTCCCATTTGTCTTTGCATCGCTTTCTCCAGATATCAAGACTTAAAAGAGAGCATATGTCTCGTTAAGACTAGACAACAAGCCCTGCTCTCTGGTTGTTTCCTGTAATGGAAGTGGGGCAATTTCTCATTTTAAGGCCACATTCAATGGAAACTCCCCCAAAACTCAGAAGGGAGGTAGGATGCTGAACAGACAAAAAAAGAAAATGGCAAATGTTTACTAGGGATGCAGGCAAATGACCTCCTGCTTGCTTTTCTAGTCAATGGTGAACCTGGATCCAAAATCTACCTCACTAGAGTTAATGCTCCTACAGGTTTAATCAATCACTTCTTACTAATAAAATTTAGAGGTCTCTCCTCTTGTCTTGGATGCTTTTAATGATCATGGCCTGCTCTTTCTTCTTGAAACAGCCATCCTCGTTGCTTAGGACACTATTTACTCCTGATGCTACTTTTTCTTCTCTGGTTGTTCTCTTTCAGACCTTCACTTATGATTACCTTTTTTTTAAAAAAAAAAAAAAGATTTTAAAGTTTTATTTATTTATCCCATCCCCCTTCATTACTTGTGCTCACTGTCTGCTCTCTGTTCATTCGCTGTGTGCTCTCTGTGTCTGCTCATCTTCTCTTCAGCAGGTGTCGGGAACCAAACCTGGGACCACCCATGTGGGAGAGAGGTGCTCAATCGCTTTGTTATGTCTCTCATCGTCTTTCCTCTTTGTGTCTCCTTGTTGCGTCATCTTGTTGCATCAGCTTGCCACACCTGCCCACTGCACCAGCTTGCTGTCTTGCTCATCTTCTCCAGGAGGCACCATGAACATGGACCTCCTATGTGGTAAGTGGGAGCTCAATAGCTTGAGCCACATCTGCTTCCCTCTCTGATTACCTTTTAATTATTGATGTTCTTCAAGGATTCATCTTTGTTTCTCTTCTCTTCTCACCTCCATATTCTTTGGGTAACACCATTCACTCCCTTAGTTTCAATTGTAACACGATGTGAGTAAATCCCAAATAGACGTAACTACTGTCTGGCCTCTTTCTTCTTTCCTCTTAAGATTCAGATGGGTTTTTACTGCCTAAACCAATAAATTGATGTGTTTCTAATTAAACTAAATAAATTCTCTCAAAAATGTCCCTTTCCCCCGATTCCTATTTTGATTTAAAACATCATTGTCATTTCATTCATGCAAACAATTACCATTAACTCTTCTCTTTTTCTTCCTTAGTTCTACCACCCCAGTGGACTTCTATATGGCTGCCAAGACTTATTGATTCTATTCTTGCTTATTTCTGTCTGCTCCTTCCTATTCTCTTTCTCCCTCAATTAACCCAGGCCCTGCAAATCTTACCTGAGGGTTAGATGATGAAGCCCCTATGAGTCAATCATATCATAACTTGTTTGTCTTCTTGGTGTCTAGTTCAGTGCTTGGGATGTAGTGTAGTTTTTATACTGAAGTATTTAAAAATTCCCTTGTAAAGAAGAAACAGTCCTGCACTGATGACTTTAAATAAACATATGCATGTGTGTGTCTGCGTTTAGTATAGTCAATATGACATGATTAATATGGGTTTTAGTTGTTTCATCTCTGATCCTGTAAATTAGAATTTGAATCCTAAAATAAAATTCCATTTGAAATATGTGTGAAAATTAAATTGTGAAATGAAAAGCACAGAATTACCTATTGTTTTATTTGTAATTAAGAAAGGCAAAAGAATAAGCAGTATTAGCGACACAGTTTTAAATCTAGCTTGATGAGTTTTTATATATGTACACAACAATGAAACCATCACCACAATCAAGGAAATGATACAACACATCCGTTTGTCATCTACCCTGTTTTAGTTTGCTAGGTAGTTGGAATGCAATATACCAGAAATGGGTTGACTAAATGGAGATTTACTAACTTGCAAGTTCACAGTTCTGAGGTTTTAAAAATTTCCGAAACAAGGCTTCACCAGGCAATGCATTTCTCCCAGAAGACTGGCTGCCAGCAATACTGGACTCCTCTGTCATATGGCAGGGCACATGGTGGCCTCTGCTGGTCGTCCTCCTCTTCTGGGTTTCATTGCTTCAGCTTCTGGCTTCTCTCAGCTCCTGTGGCTGTTTCTCTGTGTGTCGCTCTCTGTAGTCATACTGTTTATAAAGGACATCAGGAAGAGGATTAGACCCACTCTGAGATATGCCTTAATTGAAGTAAACTAATCAAAAGGTCCCACCTAAGTAGGTTCACACCCACAAGAATGGATTAGCTATAAGGACATGATTTTTCTGGGGTACATAAAAACCTCAAACTACCATATATCCCTTCCTTATCTCCCACCATGTCCTCAGGATTTGTTATCTGTCACTGTGGATTAGTTGGCATTTTCTGGAATTTTCTATAAATGAAATAAAGAGTCTTCTTTCGTTTAGCATAATTATTTTGAGATTTATTTTTGTTGTAGCATATATTAATAATTTATTATTTTTATCACTGAATAGTATTTTATTGTAGGAATATAGTTTATTTAACCGAATGCCTGTTAATGGGCATTTTGATTGCTTCCAACTTTTTGGCTACTACAAATAAAGCTGCTATAAACATTCATTTACAAATCTTTGTGTGGAAATATGCTTTCACTTCTCTTTGGTAAATGACTAGAACATATGGCAGGTGTAAGCATAAACTGCCAAATTTTTTTCTAAAGTGTTTTTTATCATTTTACATTCCCACCAGCAGTGTAAGAAAGTTCAAGTTCCTCCACATCCTAGCCAGTATTTGGTATGGTCAGTCTTTTTAACTTTAGCTATGCTAGTGGATGTATAATATTTTTTCATTGTGGTTTCAATTTGCATTTCCCTTACAACTAATGATATTGAGTGACTTTTCAATTACTTATTTGTCATTCATATCTATTCCCTGCTGAAACTTTTGTTCAAATGTTGTACACTTTTTTATTGGACTGGTTCCTTATTTTTGAGTTATAAGAGTTCTTTATATATCTAGATAAAACCCCTTTGTTATATTATGTTTTGTGAATATTTTCTCCTAGTATGCAGCTTGCCTTTTCATTTCCTTAGCAGTGTACTTTGAAAAGCAGAACGTTTTAATTCTGATAAAACCCAGATTGTTGATTTTTCCTTTTATCGTTGTGCTTTGTTCTACTTAAACCCTATTGCCAAATCTAAAGTCACTAAACTTATTTCTTGTTTGCTTCTGGAAGCTTGATAATATTAACCCTAATATTTAGGTCTGTAATACATTTTGTGATAAATTTTGTTATGGTATGAAGTAGAGGTTTGCTTTTTTTTTTTTCATTTGGTTACTGGATTGTTCCAGCATCATTTGTTGAAAATAGTACTCCTTCCACACTGAATTGCGTTTGTATCTTTATCAAGTGCATTTAAATTTGTGGGTCTATTTCTGGACTTTGTGTAGTTTTCCATTCATCTATTTGTTTAGGTTTACACCAACTCCATACTGTTTTAATTACTGTAGATTTATAATATGTCTTGAAATCAAGTAGGTTAAGTTCTTCATATGTATTCTTCATTTCCAAAGTTGTTTGTCTATTCTAGGTTCTTCACATTCTCATAAAAAATTTAGAGGGAGAAAGTCAATTTCCACAAAAATGCCCTTAGGGATTTTGATTGGAATTGCAATGGATCTATCGCTCAATTTGAGGAGAAATAATTTCTTGACAATATTGAATCTTGTAATCCATGAGCACAGTAGATCTCTCCATTTATATAGGTCTTTTATTAGTCTTAGCATCATTTTATATGTTTCAGTGTTCAGATCTGGCACGTTTTTGTCAAATTTATTTCTAAGTGTTAAATATATTTGATGCTATTGTAAATGGTGTTCTTATTTCAATATCTGATTCTTCATTTCTCATATATGAAAATATGGTTGATTTATATATATATGTATATATACCTTGTATCCAATAAACTTAATAAACTCACTTAACTGTTCTAGTTTGTCTTTGGTATATTCCTTGGGATTTTCTACATAGATGATCAGGTTTTCTGCAATAAAGCTTGACTTTTCCCTCACCAATCTGTATGCCTTTTATTTCTTTTTGTGGTCTTATTGCTCAAGCTAGGATATACAGCACAATGCTGATTAGAAGTCTTCAGAGTGAACTTTCTTCCCTCATTCCCCATATTAGTACACTAACTGTAGGTTTTTCATATATGCCCCTTATCATGTTGAGGAAGTTCCATTTTTTCACAGTGTTTTTTTTATCATGAATGAATACTGAAGTTGATCAAATATCTCTAGTTCATATACAGCACATATCTACATCTTAAGTTTTTCTTTAGTTAAGTCATTTAGTTTTTCTTGGTCTATTAATGTGGTGAATTACATTCACTGATTTTCAAATATTAAACTTGCATTTCCTATTCAGTCATATGCAGTATTCTTTTTACATATTGTTGGACTCTATTTGCTAAAATTTGTGTTAGAATTTTGGCTTCTGTATTAATAAAGATCTGTGGTTTTCTTTTTGTATGTGTATTATCTTTATCTGATTTTGGTATAAGGGTAATGCAAGCCTCAAAAAATGAGTTTGGAAATATTTACTCCTCTTCAATTTTCTGGAAGAGTTTCAGTACAATTCATCTTACTTCTTCTATTTTTGGTAGAATTCTGTAGTGAAGTCATATTATATGGGCAAGAATTTTCTTTGTGAGACTTTTAACTAAATTCATTTGGGACTCTTCAGGTTATTTATTTATTTTTTCTCAGACGAGCCTTGGTAGTTTGGTAGTTTGTGTCTTTAAGAGATACCTGTTTTTGAATTTATTAAGATAAAGTTCATAATATTTTCTTATTATCTTTTCAACGTCTGTAAGAGCTGATATCCCCTTTCCTTCCTTCTCTCGGTAGTTTGTGTCTTCTATTTTATTTGCCTGATCACTTCAGCTAGAGGTTTATTAGTTCAATTAGCTTTCTTAAAGATTCATATTTTGATTGAGGGACTTTACTTCTTTCCTTTATATCTGCTCTTATTTTATTACCTTTCTTCTACTTTCATTGATTCTAATTTGTTCTTTTTAAAGTTTTTTAAGTGAAAGCTAAATGTATTGATTTGAGTCCTTTTGCTTTTCTAATACACGTATTCCATGCTATAAATTTCTTTCTAAGCACTGCTTGAGCTACATCCCACAATTTTCGATGTTATGTTTTCATTTGCACTCAATTCAAAGTGCTTCCTGATTTCCTTTGTGATTTCTTCTTGACATGTTATTTAGAGATGTGTTATTTAGTTCCCAAATATTTAGAGATTTTCTAGATATCACTCCATTGTTGATTACTAATTTAATTACATTTTGGTCAGATACTTCATATGACTCATGTTAAATTTATTGAGACATGTTTTATGACCCAGGGTATGGTCTATCTTCATAAATATTCGACTTTCACTTAAAAAGAATTATTTTTCTACTGTTTTACAGTGGTGTGTTCTATAAATGTCAATTAATTCAAGTGGTTGACAGTGTTGTTCAAATCTGAATCCTTATTGATTTTCTGTCTACTTTCTCCATCAATTACTGAGAGAGGGGTATTAAAATATCTGACTGTAATTGTAAATTTGTCTATTTTGCCTTTCATTTCTATCTGGTTTTGCTTCATATATTTTAAAGCTGTGTTACTATGCATAATCATTTAGGTTCAGCATAATTTTTAATTACTTAAACCCTTTATTATTAAAATTTATTCTCTTTATTTTGAGTAATATTCCTTGCTCTGTAATCCACATTTTTTTATATGAATATAGTCAGTCCAGTTTTCTACTGTTAAGTGTAAAACAAAGATGCCTGGAATATGAACTCATCCACCAACAGCCAACAAATCCTTGTTCTGAAGCTGGCTTAAGAAGTACATGTGTGTTTGGTAGAGAATTTTTTCAGTGCCATTCAGCAGATCATGGGGACCACAAGAAGTTTCATCCAGCTTGGAATGATCTCCAAGAAACTTCAAATGAGAAGGCTTACAGATAGAAGTGATTGGCCATAGGTCATGACATCTCTAAGGCCTATCTGGCTGCCCCAGTGCTGAGAGGATCTGAATTTCACAGCACCCCTGTAATCATGTGGTGGCACACCAGTGGGTTGGACCATTGCCTGGGAAGCTTGAACCTTGAGTGCAGACTCCTCATAACAGAGAACATGTCTTACATTTTCCTTGTTCTCCCATGATGTCAAACACAGCACCTTCAAAAAGTTGGTATTTAATCCACACTTATTACATAATTGCATTTGAGGGGTTAAAAGTGAGAAATTATGATTATAATTTTCTCCTTTTCCACCAACATACCAACTCTCCCTGATAACTTTCCTTCTTTCTAGGGGTGTAGCATTCTTGGAGATCAGGGAGGAGTAAATAAGAATGTCTTGGAATGAGACTGAGATCACCATCTTCTCACTAAAATTAAATGATGCTCTTGAAAGGAAACCATGACCTACAGGATTCTTTCCTTCCATCTCCCTTCTAATAGTTGTTCTTCGGTTACTAAAACATTTTGATTCTTACAATAAAATATGGTTTTTATTTTCTCTAAATCATATAGCAATCTTCTAGATCACTGGAATTTTTGTTTACTTGATAAAAGCCTCTGTCTTCAGTATGTATGTTGGTTGAATAAAACTGTGACTGTAAAACATTGGCCAAATACCTTGGTGACTGACTTGTTTTACACCTTTCATCTGGCTGGCTTTTGTACCACAAAGACTCTGTGCTTTTATTTCAGAATTAATTCCACTTAATGACACATAATCACAGCCAAATGTGTTTTTAGTTCATTTTCTGGTACTGCAGGTTGTACCCTCAGGGGCCTTCATGTAGAACTGACTTTAGAAAGGTGCACAAATGGCACAGAGTCAATGTAAAATATATATGTATGCAAATATAGATGTATTTACACACACACAGATATGTAAAATGTGTTTTTAATATATTGAGAACCCATTAGAAAAATGAAAACTGGATTACGTTTCAGAAACTTTCAATAAATAAATAACCCTTGGTTTTTCCATCCTGAAATCTACCCACAGGAAATCCTGTTATATGATTTTAGTGGAAAAACACATCTTTGAAAAATGAGTTTACATTACGCGCACACACACACACACACACACACACATCCTCATATATAGTTGGGATAAAAATACAACCCCAGAAGTTTCCTATTTAAAACATAACAATTCCCCAACTGACTACTATTGTTCATCCCCTCTAGGACTGACCTCCCAGGTTGAGAAAACAAAGCCTGGAAAGGAGTCCAAATAATCTACAATAAATTAAATCCTTATATACTTGAGGAAGCAGCTTGAGATCAGGGAGCAAATTAACATATAACTGCATCTCCAGATGTGCCCCTTCTTGGATTTTTAAGCCCACACTGGAATAGCTATTTGATTTTAAAAGGTTACTTACATAAAGACCTATTAAATTGTTATATTTTCATGAAGGATTTCTTAAATCAAAAGTCTGTGGTTTGTTTTTAATAACCAGGGACAGTGTATTTAACACTGATCAGGTGATATTACAATTGGAGTCCTAACTAATGTTTTTAACATTTAGACCAACTAATGATCAGCAGCAGCAGTCACTAATAATTTTTGGAATCCCCAAAAATGACTGGAGCAGTCTCCATGCTTTGCCTTTCTCTTGGTCTAGGGAAACAAGTGGCAAAAGTAGTTGAAAGTAAATGAGCTGCTCTTTCAATTTAATTCAAGATGTTTTCAGTACTCTAAATAAGAGACTTTAGAAACTGTTTTTTTTTTTTTTTTTCCCTTCTGATCTTTATAATGCCCCTTGAATTAAAAGCTAAACTGGCACTTTAATTATGGGCAGGCCAAAGCAGTGTATTCATAGACTGGAATGAATACTAATTTGTCAGCCAGGCTAAATTATGCATGTCTTCCTATCTTTCGGTTTCCCATGACTGTTCACAGTTGGAGGTTGCTTTTCTATCCCTGGTTTCACTGCCCTCTCTAGAAATCTTTCCAAATTAATCACTGAGACGCTTCCTGTTAACAAGCTCTCTCTCCACCTCTCTTTCTCTCTCGCCTGCTCTCTCTGTCTCTTCTCTCTTTCTCACCGTGAAGCTTCATCTTCTGTAGGAATAACTGAGTCCTGTTCCTGAAGAAAGCACTATAAAGATTACTTTCTAAATGAATGTTTTGAAATAAAGGAAACTTACATTTCTGTAACCCAAAGTTTCCAAAAGCAACCAAAAGAGAAAACAGTACAGTAACCTACAATGAACAGTATACTTATTTGTTATGTGGGGATGGATAAGGGACTTGGAAAGTTTAAATTTGAAATCTGTCATAACTTTATAAAAAAATTTGTATAGACTTTCATTCTAAAAGGGAAGATTTTTAACAGATTGCCATTTCTATATATGGCTGCAGGAAAACAGCTAGGCAAAGGTAAACTGGTAAGGTAACTTAGACCAATAGTTGTCAAATTATATTCCAAGGAGCCTCAGGAGCCACTGAATTAGATGAAGAAACTCCAAGTAATGGACTCACCCAAAGCGAACTGAGGTGGCTCCACTTTTGACTGATTTACATCTTAAAATGTGTTAGATTTTTTAAAGTAACTGCTGCTTAGAAAACAAAAGTTTTGAAAACCACTAAATTTGACTATAATTATGCCTGCCACACATGAAGATTATATAAGATGAAAGATTTATGCAAATAAAGTAATTTTCAGGAAGTTCTTAGCCTTTCCAGCATGACATCTAGTATTTCCTGAAAACGCGGTTTCAGTCTTGTTTGTTTTGCTTGTGCTTATTCTGCAGCATAGTGAAGCCTCCAGAAATGTTTTCCCGCTTTGTATAGATTAAATATACTGACTTTCACCAATCTTACCAGATCAAAGCGCCGTCAAAGATTTCGTACAGGTATCTTCACCTTTTGATCCTCTAACAGCCAACCATATCCGGTTGGATTCAGAGCTTAGAAAGCAGCATGAGGTCCCCAGACTCAGGTCCCAAGTTGGTGTGGGTTGGACAGGGATCAGCCTGGAATAAAGCTTTCCTTCTCTAGTACTGTGGGTTTTAGAAGAAACAATTGTCTAGAGATAGAAAATCAGGAAAATCCAAATGAATTACCTATGTGAACATGTAAGAATCCATTGTTGCTGATAATTTGAAGATTCTTCCTGCATTTTGAGGATAGGAGTATATATCAAATATAATAAAAATGTCTTTAAAATGGCTTTCTCTCTGTTCTCTTTCTCTCTGTCTGTCTGTTTCTCTCCTTCTCTCATGAACATTTTGGCAGTGCCTTGAATTGTTCTCTTCTGTTGAACCAGATTTCAAATTTTGGCTCTTTAGAAGTTAATTCACTACTATATACTGATCTTCCATTATGGCTCTGGGGCTAGGAAGAAATGTTAGATCTGGCTGCACATACCACATAAACGTGACCATAGTAAAAACTACAACTTGCTTTTCTGAGACACAAATTTAAAAAAAAATCCCTATTTATTAATGTATCATACACATGGTTAATTTAAAATTTAAATAGTTAGGGCACCATAAAATAACAAAGAAATTTTCATATAGCCCTTCACTTGGTTATGTTGAGAGAATGCAGATATTGACAAACTATCACCAGTGTGTTTTTTGTATGGTTTACAAACACGCCATGATTTATTTTTACATTTTTAAATGGTAGACAAAATTAAAAGAATATTTCCTTACACATGAATGTGGTATAAGGCCTATAATTAAGATCCAAAATTATGTGCGCTTTGACATCCGGGGAGAGAAAAACCTGTAAAGGCCTTAAATGGCCCAACTGCAAGTTCCCTCCCCACTGGACTCCCGTGGCTAAGATCGCTTTGCCAAACAGCCCTCTTTATCATGGGTACCAGACACACTGGGCTTCAGTTCCCTGCCGACCTGTAGAATTATTCAGACAAGCCAATCACAAGCGGGGGCCACCTCATCCTGTTGTTACTACAAAGCCACAGTCCTTCTTGTTGACTGTTCCTGAATGCAACCTCTGTGTGTCCCTGCAGTGTTAGTGTCCTCCTCCCTCAGGCTGTGAGTGTATGTAACTAATAAATTGCTGTTGACCTTATCTGTCCAGTGTTTGGTGCCATGTGTTCAGCCATCCCCACAATTTTAGGGCAGGAATCCTTGTCTCATCAATAGGATGAAGAGGAAGCACATAAAACAAGGAAGATTGTATGAAATTTAAATTTTAGTGTTGGTAAATAAAGTTTTATTGAAAAACAGCTATGCTCATTTATTTAGGTGTTATCTATGTCTGCTTGTGTCCTTAAATGACAGAATTGGATAGCTGCAGCAGAGACCCTATGTCCCACAAAGCCTAAAATATTTACTACTAGCCTTTAACAAGAAATGCCTGCTGATCCCTGGAATAATGGATTGCTTCATTTATGATTGACTTTCAATCTTAATTTGGCATCATTCACTCATATCCCCACTCTAGAGGTCAAAATGTACACCATTTTTTTTTCTGATGAGAGACCCATCTCTGCACATCACTCAACCTCCAGCTTCTTGATAAAATTATCCTTTTCTCCTTATACATACATTCCCTGAGTTGTCTAGTGTTAACGCTTTTTGTTCTCTCATTAAAAAATAAAATAAAAGGAAACACAAAGAGAGAGCGAGAGTGCCATGTTCACATTATTTTGATGGGGACTGGTCATAGAAGCGGAGCTGGGATTAGAAGATACACTTTCAATCAATCCTGGGCAACCCTGGCCTTTTCTGTTTCTCCCTTCTTGAAAAAAGTAAAACATTTTCTCCTCTCCTTCGTCTGTTTTGTAACCCTGTACAATACCTTGTCAATTGATCAATAATCATGAAGGGTTTTTAGAGAAACAGAACATCAATTTAGCTGTGATTTAAGTCCCTTAGAGTGTACAGCGGCTCATTCTTTGTGTGTGTTGTGTGTGTGTGTGTGTGTAGTTTTAGATAGAGTTTTGTCATCTGATCTATGCCTACTTACTAACCTATGATTCTCTAGCAGGTATTTTAGTGATATGATTCTTTGTCACCCAGATAGTGCCTGTCCTAGCATATCCTTGATTAAAATGAACCTTGTTTTCTGGCACAATCAGCATGGCATAGCAGCTTTGCTATTTGTAGACTTCTTTTGAATTTATCTATAGCACAGTAAAACGAAGGAATAAGAAGCAATATGGCTACGCTTTAGAGCATCTTTCTTAGGTGTTTCATCCATGGGAACAGCTTTGAAACTGTGAAAGCACTTTCCTAAGTGTTTGGAATTTAATTTGTGCAATGTGTTAATCACTGCTCTATTTATAGAATGTTTCTTGGCTTGCATACATTTGGGGGAAAAGATAAATTCATTGTATGGTATTTTGTTTTTTACATATTGCGTTCTGAATAAATGCTACATAGTGGATCAAATTTTATTGGGCAGCTAGCACCTACTGTTTGCCTTGAATGTGTTAATATTCTTACACTTGGTAAATGAAGCTTCCACTCCTCTTTAAAGGAATGTCATAGAGAAGTCAATGTCCATTGCAAGTAAATATTTGCAATGAAAAGGACTGATTACCAAAGTGCTTAATAACACTCTTCACTACTGATTTTGCATTACCTGTTTAGTTGTTTATTGTCTATCTCCCTCATTAAAATGTAAGCCCCATGAGCAGAGGCTTTAGCTTGTTCACCACTATATTACCATCATCTGGAACCCTAGCTGATACATAGTGGGGACCCAATATATATTTATTGAATGAGGGAATGAATAACCATGGGGCATTATGCAATCTATGAGGGCTGGAATAGAAAAATTAACATATAATTGTCTATATGTGTCTTTGGCAGAAATCACTTACAATGTCCTCATAATACCAAGCTGATAAAAACACAAGAGAATTTAAGCCCATTTTACAATAAGGGGAGCCTGTAGCTTTATCAGTGATATTAACATCTGAAGAGGGTATATGTTTGCATGGAAGCCAGAAAAGGGGAGTCTATACTGCAAGTTTTTGTCCCAGTGTGTTACTTCTTTCTAGGGGAGATGTGCTCTGACCTGAGAACTTTTATAAGTGAACCTCCCCCTCCACATACACACATAAGCAGGTACATCTTCTGTGGCCATTAAGACCATGTAGCCCATACTCTGATTTTATATCTCGTAAGCAAAGTTTTGATTATAGTTTAGCTTCCTGTTAAAAGAAGGGACAAGTCTTAGCACCAGACTTGGAATTGATTGGACAGTCTGACACCTCTAGAAATTAAAAAAAAAAATCAACTACTAATGCTGACCACCTCTGGGTACTCACACTCGATATCTAAGTGTGATGCTTTGAGAGTTGTGACTCTGCTAAGCTGTGAGGTTCTGCCTAATAGACTAACCAGTTTCCTCAGGTGACAGTCTTACGTTGTCACTCTCTAATCTCCTAGAAGGAAGAGATATAATCTTCATAATACAAGAGTTTTATATGTTCCTGACATCATATTAGTAAGATTAAACTAGGTCTGGTTGGGGTAACTAAAAAACAAAACAACAAAAGCAACAACAAATCACCTCATTGGCTTTAACACAACTAGTTTATCTTCCATTTAAGCAAGTCCACGTGACCCTGGGCAACTGATCTCCAAGTGGCCCTTAGTGATCCACACTGAGGAAGGTTTCACCCTCCTGCAAATGGAAAATCTCAAATATAGTGCACAGTGAGGCAGGAGGAGAGAAATTGTAAAAAATCTCTGAAATCTTTCTATTCATAAGTGACACTCTAACTCACATTTCATCAGCCAAAGCAAGTCACATTGGCCATAGCTAAGTGTGGCAGGGAAGAGCAACCCTCTTATGGAAGGAGAAGAAATGGAAATACTGGTGAATAACACTAATGTCTACTACATGTTTGAAAGAGATAATTAATTTAAAAGTGTTTAATTTAAAATGTCAGTGTCCAAAATATTTAACTGCCTAACATCCCTATTTTAAAAAACATGCACTACTTTTACATAATGTGTATACCCTTGTATATATGTATGCATACTGCATTATATTCATTCTACTGTTAGCTTCTCAATGATTTATTTCCACAGTATTCCTACTGGAACTTGGTAAAAGTTGTCAGTTAGTTCAAACAAATACATTCGGAAATGTTTATTTTTATAATTTTACAAAAAAAAAATCTCTGTTTGGAGTTTGATTCATTTGTATGTGGCAGAATAATTATAATTTTCCTTATAGTTTCAACACCAAGGATGAGAGCTCATTTTCACTTCACAAAAGGAAAAAGCAGGGTGGCTTCTTGAAATTCAAGGCTTTCTTTATTCCAGAAAATAAGATACTTTTCTTTTCCTAGACTTTCCGGAAAAGGAGCTGGACTGCTCAAGAGAGGGAAAGGTGTGCCTCAACAATGGTGGGGATGGGCTGCATCTTAAACCTGAGTGTTGCGGTCCCGGGAGTCGTGATAACATTATCGCTGCTCAGTTGGACAGCAAGGTGTGGATGCCAAGAGCAACAGAGCACCACACCCAGAAGGGCCAATATGGACTTAGGCAAGGACCATCTTAGCATCAGTCAAGACCAAGACAGACTAAATACCAGAGCTCTTTCTTCAGGCTTTAACAGAAAGTGTAGGCCTCCTAAAAATGTGGTGGAGACCCCAATAATGTCTTCTATTACACATTTTGACAACCATGAAGGAGGTAGACTCAAAAGTTGTATTTGATATAGAAAAATAAAGTAGTTGTGCAGTTATTGCAATAAAGCGTAGAGAAGCAAATCAATACCATTTAAAATAAACAAGTTTAGTTATTTTTATGAATTTAATTTTACAGAACATTTTGCCATGTATGCTATTAGTGAGTAAGATTTTTAAGTAATGTTACTTGCCTTTGCTCTGCTAACATTACTGAGAGACTCATAAAGAACTAAGATGTGAATTTCTTTGAACTGATTTATAATATACATTTTTCTAAAGAACAACATTATGTGAGATGAATTTCAAATTAGTATCTTTCCTTCCCATATTCCAGTGATTTAGAGAAGCATCTACAACGCATGCAGATAATGAGGTTCTAAAGGGCCCTTTTATTTGCTGTACAAAAGGGAAACATTCAAGACTAGGTAATGAGAGAGATGTAATAGAGGAGCGGCTGCCTCTGATGATGATGGAGGTCATCGGTGATGCATGATAACCATCTTAGTGTAAATAAAACCTGGACTCAGGTTTGATCAATGGTGCTGTCTTCCATTCCTTTTCTCTCAGATCCCTCACTGGTGATGTTATACAGCTCAATTACAGAATTAATCCATTGTTTTAATAAATTGGAAGGAAATTTTGCCCACAGGTCTCTCATTTCTAATGCGATTGATTTTAGTTGTGGGAGATTGGGTTTCACAAAGACTGATGCCACATTGATGGATCCTTAATTATAAAAGATATTTCATTCTCCATCTAAACTTGAATACATTTCTGAAGGGTAGACCATAGGCAGTCTTTCTGAGATGATGTGAACACAGAGAAAGCTATAACTACCTAAATAGTTCATTCAACCAACAAACACTTATTCAGAAACTACTATGAAACTGTAACTGTGGACATTCTGGGGACATAGTAACAAACAAGGCATCAGTTCCTGCTCTATGAAGCTTATATTCTAGTTTCAATTGGAGGTGACAGACAGAAAACAAGTAAAATTTTACAGATTTGTAAGTATTATGAAGACTTGATCATCTGGAATATTTTAATATCAATGACAATGAAAAGGAACATGTAGGGGGCTAGGCTACATGATCTGTGAATTATACAGGCACATCCCCCTCTAATACTTTATGAATCTAATATTGTGCAAATGAAATTAATATATGCAAAGCTATTGGAACAGAGCTTACCAAAAGGTGAACGGGTTCAGAGTTTTAGTTATGATTATAAACATGATTATGATTGGCCCTTTAATCTGTGTTCCTTCCCTGGCTTTCATTGTTTTAATGTAGTATAGATCATTCTTCCTGAGACTCCCAAAAATGTTATCTGTGAAATAAAAATAGAATATAATTATCTTATTGGGCATATTGAAATTAGTTAAGGGTTTTTAGGAAGTCATTGAATGAAAATTCTTTAAAATGAAGGATAATTCCCATCGATTATGCCTGATTTTTCAAGTTTATAAATGATCAGATTTTAGGTTGGTTAAAAAATTAATGTACTCATTTCGTTTTTGCATGTTTTATTTCTACTATTATGCTCAATATGTCCAATGTTAATATATTAACTTTTTGATAGCCCAAATATTATTGTGTGCCTTATACGGTAATATATCATTTATTCAGATCAAATATCACGTAAAACTCACAAATGCTTTTTAATGAATATCTGAAAGCAAGTTCTTTTAATACCTTAACAATGTTTCATTTTTTATAGAAATTTTCCTAAAATACATTA
Source organism: Cabassous unicinctus (assembly GCA_029593785.1). Lineage (NCBI taxonomy): Eukaryota > Metazoa > Chordata > Mammalia > Cingulata > Chlamyphoridae > Cabassous > Cabassous unicinctus. Next base: position 48,863 of record JAQZBX010001381.1, read on the forward strand.
TGCTCCTCCTTATTTTTTACTTAAAAAATATCTATCATGATCAACAGTAAGCATCCCTCTACTGCAATTTACAAAGAATGGATAATGAATTTATTTAATGGCTCCATTATTCTGGGAGAAGATCCATTGTTTCATATTCAACCTGGGTCAGGTTTTTATGGTGGTTAGAGAGTGGGACCAAAGTGAGCATTCCTCTATTCAGGCACTCACTTGCATGGCTTGAACTTCCCTTGGGTACCAAAGGAAGACACTACTGGGCTTTCTTATCAGCTTGCCCAAATATGAAGTAGAAAGGGAAGAGAACAGGGCAAGACTTATAATCTGTCAAGAGTCAAGCATCAAAAATGGAATCAGGTTCTTTATTACAGTGTTGACTAAGAGTATTTAGAGAGAATATCCTTGTCCTATTTCTGATATTTGGTATTATTTTAGTTTTTTTGACTGCTCCATCAAATATCATGCAATGAGTTACTTAATAAATGGGAATTTATCAGCTTGTGGTTTTGAGGCTAGAAGTCCAAATCAAGACATCATCAAAGCAATGCTTTCTTCCCAAAAATTGGCATTCTGGGCCTGGTTACCGTAGTCCTTGGTTCTTGGCTCCTGTGTCACATATCAGTCCTTCTGGCTTCTTCCTTCTCTTCCTGTTTCCATTAACATTCAGCTTCTTCCTTCCCATGGCTTTCTCTCCATCTGTATGAATTTCATTCTGCTCATAAAGGACTCCAGTAGTAGGATTAGGACCCATCCTGATTGAGTTGCACGACAAGTTAACTGAAGTAACCTCATCAAACGGTCCTACTTACAATAGATTCACACCCACAGGAATGGATTCAATTTAAACATGTTTTTCTGGAATACATAGTTCAAATCGCAATTTTTCACCAATAAGTACAGAATTAGCTCTAGGTTTTTCATAATGCCCTTTATTGGTTAAAAGGTTTCTGTTCTTTCCTAGTTTTTTTGAGAGGATAAATTATGAGCGGTTATTGAGTTTTGTCAAATGCTTTTTTTTTCTGTAGCTATTAATATAATCATATGATTTATTTTCTCAGTCAATCTGTTAATATGATGAATTCTATCCATTGATTTATGACTGTTGAACCAAACTTGAATTTCTGGAATGGATCCCACTTGGTCATGGCATATTACCCTATTTATTTATTGCTAGGTTTATTTGCTAATGTTTTGTTAAGTACTTTTGTGTCTATGTCCACAAAAGATTTTTTGGTGTTAGGGTAATGCTGGATTCCCACACTGAGTTAGGAAGTGTTCCCTCTGCTTCTATTTTCTGAAAGAGATTGTGAGTAGTATGTTTTATTTCTTCCTTAACTATTTTAATGAATTCACCAGTGAAACTATTTGTTCTGGTATTTTATTTTTGGAAGGTTTTTAAAATTAATTCAGTTTATGTAATAGATATAAATCTATTAAGATTATCTAATTTTCCCTGAATGGGATTTGGCAGTCTGTGTCTTTCAAGTAAATGGTCTATTTCCTGTAACATACCACTGATGGGCAAAGAATTGTTCTATTCCCCTATTATTTTTAATGTCCAGGAGATCAGATCTAGCGTGGCTAAAGGTTTATCAATTTTATAGATTTTTTTCAAAGGACCGGCTTTCAATTTTTTTTAAATTTTCTCTATTGTTTTCCTATTTTCCATTTTTTTTTCATTTCTGTTCTGATTTTATTTCATTTTTTCTGCTTCATTAAGTTTAATTGAATCTTTTTTTTTTTCTAGTTTCCTAAGGTGGAAGCTTAGGTTATTTTATTGATTTTAGAACTATTTTTTCTTTTCTAATATATGCATTTGATGCTATAAATTTCCTTCCAAGAACTTCTTCCACTGCATCCCATGAATTTTGCTAAGTTATACTTTCTTTTAATTCAAAATATTTTTAATCTTTCTTGAGACATCATGAACCCATAAGTTATTTCAATGTATGATGTTTAATTTCCAAATATTTGGGGGATTTTCCAGTTTATTTTTTCTGTTACAGATTACTAGTTTAATTCCACTGGAGAATATTATTTGTATTATTTCTATTCTTATATATTTTTGATCCAGAATGTGGTCTATCTTGGTGATTGTTCCATGTGAGTTTGAGAATAGTGTGCATTCTGTTACTGTTATGTGGATTATTCTATAAATATCAATTACGCCAAGTAGACTGATACTGTTGCTCTTGTCATTCGTACCCTTACTGATTTTCTGTCTGCTCAGTCTATCAGTTACTGAGATTTTAGGTGATTTTTCTATTTCTCCTCTCAATTTTATCAAATTTTGCCTCCTGTTTTGATGCTCTGTTGTTAGGGGCATACCTGCTTAAGGTTGTTATTTTTTGTTGAAAAACTGACCCTTTTATTATTCTGTAATGCCCCTCTTTATGTCTGATAATTTCTTTTTTCTGAAGTATGATTAAACTGAAATTAATATAGGCCCCAGGTTTCTTTTGATTAGAGCTAGCATGATATATCTTTCTCCATCTCTTTACTTTTAATCTATATGAAGCTTTAGATTTTTAAAGTATTTTTCATATATATAAAATGTAGTTGGGTCTTGTTTTTTTAATCCACCCTGACAATCTCTGTTTTCAATTTGTGTGTTTATACTGTAATGCCTTTAATGTGACATTTTTGTTAGGTTTGGTATCTGGGATAGTTTAGCTCCAAACGTGAGTTTTTCATATCTTTCTATACTCTGAAACAGATTATAAGATAAGGAATTGCCTGTTTCTTAAAAGTATGAAATAACTAATATATGAAAATCAGATCTAAGATATTTTGGAGGTGATTTCTGCAGCTCAGATTAGTTTCCTTCCAAAACTAACATGCTCTTCATTTCCCTAAATTTCTCCTGAGAATGAACTATAGAGTAAAACACAAGACTTTCAAGTAGAAACTTAAACAAACTATATTTAATGGCTAATGTGGTAGGGTCTTAAAATCAATCCACATTACTGTGTGTTTGAGTCAATTGTACATAAGACCTCTTGAAGAAATTATTTTTAGTTAAAGCATAGCCAAATTCAATGAAGGTAGGTCTTAATCTGCATTACTGAGGCTTTAGAGAAAGACCCAGAAAGTCAAAGAAGTGAGAAAAGGAGAATACATCTCCATGTGGCAGGAGGCAGAAATACAAGCCAAGGAACCCCAAAGATTGACAGCTGCTACCACCAGAACCTACAGACTCCAGGAGAAAGCAAATCTTGCCAATATCTCAATTTTGGACTTCATCTAGCTTCAAAACCATGAGCCAATATTGTGGTATTTGTATGGTATTTGTGATAGTAGTGCTGGCAAATTAAGACAGTAACTTTCCCCTGGAAAAATGACCAGGTGATAAAATGGCCTATTGTAAAATAATCCATTATTAAGGACTAACGCAAGAACTTCCCACCATCTCAGCAAGAGTCAGGTAGTTCCTATTCATGCAATCCCTTGCAGTAGGTATTGAGTACCCTTGGGTTGATGAGCTCAACATCTTCCAGCACGATGTCCTCTATGTCTGTAATTTCATATCAGCTTTTGACTGATATGGGTCCAGGATGACTTCAGATCTTTATAAAGATTGTGTTATTGAAAAAAAAGTTACACTTTTGGAAGTTTTCTTCATTTAAACATAAAATATTTCCACTTTTGGTCAGTTATATTTAATTTATCTGATAAGTACAAAACAACCTTGTGGTGGTTTGAAACTGTATGTACCTTAGAGAAAGATGTTCTTAAACTTAAATCCATTCTTGTGGGTGTGAACTCTTGTAAATAGGACCTTTTGATGAAGTTACTTCGGTAAAGGTGCATCCCACCTCAGTCAGGATTGGTCTTGGTTCTCTTATTAGAATCCTTTACAAGAGAATGAAATTCAGACAGATAGTAAAAGTCACAGGAAGCATCAACAGAACCTGGAAAAGAAGGGAGAGACCAGGAGATGCCACCATGTGCCTTGCCATGTGATGGAGTAGCTAAGGATTGTCAGCAGCCAGCCCTGAATACCACAGTCTTTGGGGAGAAAACATTGATTTGAAACCTTGATTTGAAAATTTTCCCAACCTCAAAACCCTGAGCAAATAAATTCCCATTGTTTAAGTGGAACCATTTCATGGTATTTGCTTAACCAACCTAGGAAACTAAAACAAATCTTAAGTATCATTTTCTTGGAATAAAATTTCCAGTAATATTATACTATATGAGACTGAAATTCAGTGAAATTTAATAAATGAGCTACTGTAATTCATTCTGGATGAAAGCTATGCATAGCTAAATTCTACATTTCTTTGAATGTGTATTTTAATTATGAGAAAAAATCATTAGATGTGATGAACTTCAGCATGTTTTTTTTTTTTTTTTTAATCAGCTGTATTAAGGTATAATGGATATGCTGCAAAATTTACCAACAAGCAGAGGTTGACAAATGCATATAGTCATGGTCATATAACCACTATTAGAATCAATATATAATGCATTTCCATCATCCCCAAAAATTTGCTCCGCCATCTGCATCTTCCCCACTTCTGGGCTTTTATCTGTTTTCTGTAACTATAGTTGCTTTAATCTATAAATTCATATAAATGGAAACATACTGTATGTAGTAATTTATGTCTGATTTCTTTATGTAGCAAAATGCTTTTGAGGTCATCCATATTTTTGCATATTTCAGTAGTCTGTTCCTTTTTATTGCTGAGTAGTGTTCCACAGTTTGATTTTGTTTATACGTTCACAAGTAAATGAATGTATGGTTTCTTGCCTGCTTGGGACTATTATGTGTAAAACAGCTAGGTAAAAATATACAATTTTTTACAGATATATCTTTCAATTCTCTTGATAAATATCTAAGAGCGAATGGCTGGATCACATGGTAGCTGAATATTTATTTTTATTTTTAAAATGCTAAACTGCTTTGCAAAGGGTTTGTATCATTTTTCACTACCCACCAGCATCAATGTGTTTGATTTGCTCCATTTCATTGCCAGCAATTAGTTTTGTCAGTACATTTAACTTTAGCCATTCTAGTGGATGTATAATGGTGTCTCAATATGATTTTATTTACATTTCACTAATAACTAAAGATGTTGAATATCTCTTTATGTACTTTATGGAAAATAAAGAGTTATTTTACATGTCTTCTTTTTTACAGTGTTTGTTCACATTTTGTCCACTTTAAAAAGCAGGTTGTTTGTGTTATTATCATTGAGTTGTAATAGTTATTTATATGTTCTGGATACAAGGGCTTTATACATACACAAATATTTTCTCCAGCTGGTGGCATACATTTTCATTTCCTTAATAGTGTCTTTTGAAGAGCATTTAAAAGTTTTTGATGAAGTCCAATTTGTCAATTATTTTTCTCTTATGGTGTATACTTTCAATATTCTATTTTTTTTTTTTTAAGATTTATTTATTTTATTTATTTATCCCCCCCCTTGCTGCTTGTGCTGCTGTGTCCGTTCGCTGCATGTCTTCTTATCTCCCCCTTGCTGTGAGGTCTTGCCGCATCAGCCCACGGTGCTGCGCCAGCCGCCTTCCCTCACAAGGAGGCGCCGGGAAGCGAACCCGGGGTCTCTCATATGGTAAACGGGTGCTCTATCCATTGCGCCACACCCGCTTCCTGCTGTGAGGTTGCTGCATCAGTCCACCGCACTGCTCAGGCCGGCGTGCCCTCACAAGGAGGCCTCGGGACGCGAACCCGGGCCTCCCATATGGTAAATGGGGGCTCTATCCACCCGCTTCCCTCAATATTCCATTGAAGAAAAAGATTTTCTGCTATACTTTTCTTAGAAATTTTACATTTACATTTTACATTTAGGTCTATGATATATTTCAAATTAATATTTGTATATGATGTGATATGATAATAGGTAACAGTTAATAGTATTATTATCATTTTTTTGCATGTGGAGTTTCAATTGTTTCACTACCTATTGAAAAATCTGTCCTTTCTCCATTGTATTACCTTGGGACAGGAATTTTGTTGGAGGTTTTGAAATAAGAATTGAATTTCTTTCATGCCTGTAAATTTTTCACATTAACCTATTTCTCCTTGTGTTGTCTTCAATAATTTCTTTCTTTCAAGGACTTTGTCCACTTCATCTACGTTTTTTAATTTATAGCATATTATAGGCATAAAGTTGTTCCTGATAATAGTTATTTAGTGTCTGTAAGATATGTAGTCAAAACTCCTCTTTCTTTCCTGATATTGTAATTTATATCCTCTTGTTTCCTAACCAGTCTGCCTAGATATTTGTCAATTTTATTGTTCTTCTCAAAGAACCAACTTTAACTTTTGTTAATTTTTCTCTATTGCTTTCTGCTTTTAATTTTATTGACTTATGTTCTTATATGTATTATTTATTTTCCTCTGCTTGCTCTGTGTCTAATCTGCTCTTTTTTGTATGTTCTTATGTGGAAGCTTAGCATTGTCTTGACATCTTTCTTCTTCACTAATATAAGCATTTAATATTAAAAAATTTCCCTTGAAGAACTTCTCTTGATGTGCATAACAAATTTTGATATTTGCATTTTCATACCTTTAAAATTATTTTCTAAGTTTCATTGTGATATCCTTTTTAACTAATGGGTTTACTAGCATATTTTTAAAATTATAAATATACAGATATTTTAGCTAAATAATTCTTAATTTAATTTCACTGAGGTCATAAATATAATATGGATGATTTTAATTCCTTTAAATTTACTTAGATTTATTTTATTCACCAATATAAGTCTATCTTGGTGAATGTTCTATGTGAACTTGAAATGAATGTATACTCTTTTACTGCTTTTGTTTTCATTAGGGTTCTCAAGAGAAACAGAACCAATAGGATATATTTATTAAGAGATTTATTATAGGAATTGGCTCATGCAACCATAGGGGCTAACAAGTCTGAATTCTGTAGGGCAGGTCACAAGTTGGAAATGAGGAAACAATTGAAGTTAAATTCCCCAAGGGAGGCTAGCTTGCTGAAGTTTAGGCAGAAATTCTTCTTGAAGACTTCTGAAATCCTCATTTCATCCCTTCTCTCATTTAATTCTAAGCAGCAGGGAGAAATTAGGCTGCACCTTCCACTTTTTGCTTGGAATTCTTCTCAGCTAAATATACAAGTTCATCACTTAGAAGTTCTGCTTTTCATCTGACATCAGACCACAGTTTTGCCAAATTCTCTGCTGCTTTATCATAAGGACCACCTTTCCTCAAGTTCCCAATAAAGCATTCATCTTTTCATTTTAAGACCCCATTGGAAGCACCTTTACCATGCATTTTTCTACCAATATTCATGATGTATTCTGTAAGGTGATACCCATTTTCTCTACAGTGCTTATTTATTTTGAGCCCTCACCAGAATCACCCTTTGTGTCCATATTTCTACCAACAGTCTCATCAAGGAAATTGAGCCTTTTTCTATCAAGCACTCAACCCATTACCCAATTCCAAAACCACTTCCACATTTGTAGGTGTTTGTCATAGCAGCACTCCAGTTTCCTGTACCAAAAACTGTTTAATCTGCCAGAGTTGCTATGACAAATACCAACCACATGGTGGGTTGGCTTAAACAACAAGCATTTATTGTCTCATGGTTTTCAAGGCCAGAAGTTCAAATTCAAGATGTTGAAAAGGTCCTGCTTTCTCAAAGAGTGGGTAGAGTTCTGGTGATGACAGTCATCCATCATATGGTCATCTCTCTCTCTTCCTCCTCTTTGGCAACTTTGGGCTTCTGACCTCTACTGATTTCTGGCTTTCTACATCCAATTTCCTTTCTTTATAAAGTTCACCCTGATTTAATTTGGCCTATTCAAAATAGGATTTTTGAAGATACTATTCATAAATGAGATCATATCTTGTCTAATAATAGCATTTTCAAAGGTCCTATTTATAAATGGATTCAAACCCACAGGAATGCAGATTAGACTTGATCATGTCTTTTGTACATGTTCAATCTCAGATAATATATATTTCTGCATTATTTTACTTTTAACTTATCTGGTTCCATATATTTAAATTTGGCTTCAGGCAGACAATATATAGTTGGATTTTGTTTATGCAATCTGACAATTTCTATCATTGAATTGGAGTGTTTGTACCACTTAAGTTTAATGCTTGGCTTTGATATGATTGGTGTTTGGTTTAAAATCTACCTCTTACTAATTGTTTCATTTAATCTTTGTTCAAATCCTATGTTTAACTGTCTTCTTTCATATTAATAATTATTTTGTTTCAATTTTATATCCACTATTAGCTTTTTAGTATATATCTCTTTGTTTTATATTTTAGTTGTCCCTATAGGTTTTAAACATTTATCATTAAGTTATCACTGCCTAATTTCAAATAGCATTTTATCATTCCCATATTGTATAAAAGTCTTATGAAAGCATACTTCTATTTCTAATCTCACTGTACTCATTCTAATGTAGTCATGCATATTAGTTCTACATGTGACCTAAACCCCACAAAATATTATTATTTTTTACTTAAACAGTTATCTGACACAATTAAGTCCTTTGTGAAGAATCATATTCTCATCTTGTATCATTTTTCTTCTGCCTATAGAAGATCTAATGGCAATAAATTTTCTCATTTTAATTTTTTGTATGAAAAATCTTTATTTCAACTTCATTCATGAAAGAATATCTTCATTGGGTTTAATATTCAAGGTTGAAAGATTGTTTTTCTTTCAGGAATTTAAAGGTGCCATTTTTTTGCTGATTTGCATAATGTCTTGCAAGAAGTGTGTTATCATATTACATATCTTCTGTACACAATATGTCTTTTTCTGACTGTTTTTAAGATTTTCTGTTTGTCTTTATTCTTTAGCAATTTTATTTTAATGTGTCTTGTATATTTCTCTAAATGTTTATTCTGCTTGAGATTTTTTTGAGCTTCTTGCAGTCTTCTTTTCATCACATTTGGAAAATTTTCAGGTCTAATTTTTCCATTATTTTGTTTTCTATTTCCTCAACCTCCCTCTGTCCTATGCCACCTTCCCTCTTCCCAGGTTGTAGGGTTCCTATTAGACCAAGGTTTAACAGTCTGATATTGTTCCATGAGTTGCTGGTCCTCTTATTATTTTTTTAAGAAGGCAAGTCCCAGAAATAATGCAATTAAAACAAATTTTTTTTTATTGGAGCAGTTGTAGGTTTACAGAAATCATACAGAAAATACAAGTTCCCATATTCCCCTATCACACACAGAGTAGCTTACCTGGAATAAATCCCATTTGATCATGGTGTACAATTCTTTTAATGTGCTGTTAGATTCAGTTTACTAGTATTTTGTTGAGAATTTTTGGCATCTATATTCACAAGATGTATTTGTCTATAATTTTCTCTTCCTGTGGTAACTTTATGTAGCTTTGGTGAGTAGGTGATGTTGGCCCAATAGAGTGAATTAGGGAGTATTCCCTCCGCTTCAATTTTTTGGAAGAGTTTAAGCCGGATTGATGTTAATTCTTCTTGGAAATTTTAGTACAACTCACCAGTGAAGCCCTCTTTTCCTGGGCTTTTCTTTGTTGGGAGGTTTTTGTTTATTAAATCAATCTCTTTACTTGTTATTGGTTTGTTGAGATCTTAGAGTTAGTTTAGATAATTAGTTTGTTTCTAGAAATTTTTCTATTTCATCTAGGCTATCTAAGCTGTTAACAAATGTTGTTTGTAGAATCCTCTTACATTCTATTTTATTTCTGTGGTGTCCATAGTAATATCTCCCTTCTAATTTCCAATTTTATTTTAGAACTCTTTTTTTAATTAATTCTAACTGAAGGTTTGTTGATTTTATTTATCTTTTCAAAGAACCAATCTTTGGTGTCCTTGATTCTCTCTATTGTTTTGTTTTGTTTTTTAACTCCCTTTTAATTTATCTCCATTCTAATCTTTGCTATTTCCTTCCTTATACTAATTTCGCTCTTAATTTGCTTTTCTTTTTCTAGATCCCTATAGTTGTGAGGTTTGGACTGTGATTTAAGTCTTTCTTCTTTTTTAATGTTAGCATTTAGACGTATAAAGGTCCCTCTCAGCACTGCCTTTGCTTCCTCCCTTATACTTTGGTACATTGTGTTTTCATTTTCATTTGCCTCAAGATATTTCCTAATTTTCCTTGTGATTTCTATGACTCATTGGTTGTTTAAGAGTGTGTTGTGTAATTCCACACATTTGTGAAATTTCCAGTTCTCCCTTTCTTATTGATTTCCAGCTCTATTCCATTGTGACTAGAGAAGATACATCATGAGTTCAATATTTTTTAATTCATTGAGACTTGTTTTGAGGTCTAACATATGGTCTATCCTGGGGATAACTTATATGTGTTAAAGAATATGTTTCTTGCTGCTTTTACGTGAAATGTCCTATATATGTCTGTAAGGGCCAATTGTTTATCGTATTGTTCAGTTCTTTTATTTGCTTATTGATCTTCTGTCTGGAGGTTCTATCCATTATTTAAAGTGCTGTATTGAAGTCTTCTACTATTAATGTAGAACCATCTATTCTTGCTTCAAATATTTACTTCATTTATCTTGGGACTCTGCCATTCGGTGCATATATATGTACAATCAGTAAGTCTTCTTGTTGAATTGATATCTTTATCATCTTTGTCTCTCATGACAATTTTTTTTTACTTAAAGTTTATTTTATGTGATATTGGTATAGCTATCCCTGATCTCCTTTGATTAGTATTTGCATGATATGATTTTTTTCTATGCTTTTGCTTTCTACCTACTTATACCTTTGAATTTCAGGTGATTTTCTTGGAGGCAACATATACTTGGGTGATGATTTTTTATCCATTCTGCCAACCTCTACTTTTTGACTGGAGAGTTAAATGCATTTATAGTTAAAGTAACTATTGATAATGCAGGACTTTGCTATTTAGTCTTTGTAAGTTGCATACCTTTTTTCCACTCAATTCTTCCATTAATGCCTACTTTCATTTTTAAAAATATGTTTTAGTGTACCATGTCGAGTCTCTTCTCAATCCTTCTTTATGCATTTTTCATATATCTTCCTTGTGCTTACATAGGCTTAAATATAACATCCTAAATCTATAATAATCGTGTTTTATTTGATACCAACTTAACTTGAATAGCATACACACATATTGTTCCTACACTCTTCCGTCACCCACCTTTTTCTTATACTTGTTACAAATTATATTTCTTATACATTATATATCAAAACCATAGATTTATCATTACTTTTTATGCATATGGATCGTGGAAACAGTAAGAAATCAAAACTGGAGATAAATACCAAAATATACAATACAAAGTACTGGCGATTATAATTACCTATATGATTACCTCTACTACAAGTATTTATTTCTTTATGCTACTTCAATCAACTGTTTAGTGTCCTTTCCTTCCAATCTAAAGAATTCTCTTTAGCATTTCTTGTAGGACAGATCTAACGGTTATGAAATCCTTTAGCTTTTATCTGGGAATGTATTAATCACTCCCTCATTTTTGAAAAACAGTTTTGCCAGACATAAAATTATTGATTAGCAATTGTTTTCTTTCAATGCTTTAAATATTTTGTCCCACCAACTTTTTGCCTCCACATTTTCTGATGAGAAATAAGCATTTAATCTTCTTCTTTTTTTTTTTTTTAAGATTTATTTATTTATTTATTTATTTATCCCCTCCTTGCTGCTTGTGTTTTACTGTGTCCATTCGCTGTGTGTTTCTTCCGTGTCTGCGTATCTCCCTCTTGCTGTGAGGTCCTGCTGCATCAGCCCACCGCGCCGTGCAGCCGGCCAGCTCTCACAAGGAGGCCCCAGGAAGCGAACCCGGGGCCTCCCGCATGGTAAACGGGGGCTCTATCGATTGAGCCACACCCGCTTCCTGCTGTGAGGTCTTGCTGCATCAGCCCACTGCGCCGCGCGGGCCGGCCAGCCTGCCCTCACAAGGAGGCCCCGGGAAGCGAACCCGGGGCCTCCCATATGGTAAACGGGAGCTCTATCCACTGAGCCACACCCGCTTCCCAGCATTTAATCTTATTGGGATTCATTGTACATAACACATTGCTTTTCTCTTGAAGCTTTCAGAAATTTCTCTTGTCTTTTGCATTTGACAATTTGACTATTATGTGTCTGATTGTGTTTCTTTTCAAGTTCATCCAGTTTTGGGTTTGTGGAGTTTCTTGAATGTTTATATTCATATTTTTCATTAAATTTCTGGAGATTTCTGCCATTATTTCTTTAGATATCCCTTCTGCCTATTTCTCTTGTTCTTCTCCTTCCAGGACTCTCATAATGCATGTATTAGTTTGCTTGTTGCTGTACCATAGCTCTCTTAGGTTCTATTTTATTTTCATTCTTCTTCCTTCAGCTTCTCAGGCTGAATCATTTCAACTGTCTTCTTGTCTTTCAGTTAACTTCTACTGGTTCCGATCTACTGTTGAAACTCTCTAGGGAATTTTTCATTTCAGTTATTGTGTTCTTCAAATTCAGTATTTCTGTTTGGCTTTAAATAAATTGAGATTCTCATATTATTCATTCATTGTTTCCCTGATATTCTTTAGTTCTGTGTGTTTTCTTTTATTTCCTTGAGCATATTAAGGATCATTTTTTTAAGACTTTGTCTAATAAGTACAATATTTGGTCTTCTTCATTGATGGTTTCTGGATTTTATCTTGTTCCTTTGGATGGGCTAAAATATCCTGTTTCTTTGTTTATCATGTAATCTTTGTTGCACATTTGTACATTTTCTTATTTTGAAGTATTAATTTTGAGATTTAGTTCCTGGACTGTCTGTTCCTTCAGATTGTATCCAGCTAGTGATATGACAGTGATTTCCTTGAGTGCTAAGAGTCAAGAAAAGCAAACAGAGCAGCATACACACACAAACACAAATCTTCACAATCTTTGCAAATTGGCTTGGCTTTGGCTGATGCTTTCCTTTCTTAGTTTAACTCTCTGTATTTTTATAGCTCTGTGTTCTTGATTTATACAAAGTTCTAAAGGCATTTTATGTTAACCACTGTACAATGTTTGCATTGAGCTGTGCATGTATATAAGTGTGTTTGTTTCTATTTATATGTTCATTTTCTGAAATTCTTTCAATTGTGTACTTGTTTTGGTCATCAAAGACCTTGTGCCCTAAAAATAAGATAACATATGTTATAAAACTATATCTTAGACTTTTTCCAATACATTGGTGTTAAAGAGAATCTCTTTTATTTTATTTTTATATTTTTTTATTATTTTTTAAAGATACTTAGATTACATAAATGTTACATTAAAAGAATATAGGGGATTCTAATATGCTTTCTCCCCATACCTCCCACATTAATAACACCCTTCATTAGTGTGGTACAATCATTGCAATTGATGAACACATTTTGGAGCATTGCCACTAAGCTTGGAATATAGTTTACGTCGTAGTTTACACTCTCTCCCACACAATTCTGTAGGTTATGGCAAGATATATAATAGCCTGTATATGTCATTGCAATGTCATTCAGGACGATCCCCAAGTCCCCAAAAATGCCCCTGTATTACAGCTGTGTTTCCCTCTCCCTGCCCTCAGAACCTCCAGTGGCCATAGGCTTCCACATCAATGATATAATTCTTCCATTGCTAGAATCACAATAAGTCTATAGTAGAATACCAGTAAGTCTACTTTAGTCCATAGTTCACTCCCCAATCCTGAGATTTCTAGGATGGTGATGCCCACTCTACCTCTAATTGAGAGGGGGCTTTGATCTCACATGGCTGATGGATGGGACTCTCTTGCTTGCAGTTGTAGACTCAGTTCCTGGTATGGTAGTTGTCCATCATCTCCTCATTGTTAGTTGTCCTGGGTGAGTCCAATAAACTAGAGAGAAGGTGTTGCAACTCAGTTGAGATTCAGGGCCCAGCTGGCACATGGGCAACCAAAGCTTAAGTCTCTTGGATGTACACTTACCAACTCTAGTACTAATTAAAGGTTCTAATAGAAGGAACAGTAGAACCTTGTGTAGGGGAACCACAACTGAGTCTAACTCTGTCACACTGGGGATCATAAGTTCCAAAGTAGGGCTTACTGGCAAGGCACCAAATTCCTGAGCTATCTGCCCTAACTATAGTGTCTGGACATCTCCAGAGCCCTCAGACACACCCGGCTATTTGGGGTAGTATCTGCTTTGGCAGTCAATGAGATCCTGCTGAGATGTGCATAAGCGTAACCTCTGGAATGACCTTCTGACTCACTTTGAAATGTCTTAGCCATATAAACTCATTTGTTCTTACCTTTTCCTCTTTTTGGTCAAGGTCTTTTTCCAGTTGCATTGCTAGTTGGTGCTTGGTAGTAATCCCTCCGTGCCAAGGAGGCTCATCTCCGGGAGTCATGTCCGAGGTTGGGGAAGTTATTGCATTTATATGCTGAGTTCGGTTTAGAAAGAGGTCACATTTGAGCAACAAGGAGGTTTTCAGGAGGTAACTCTTAGGCACCCTATAATACTAGGCTAAGTTTCAATTTCAAGAGTAATGGTTCATAAGCACAGTCATCAATATCAAGGGCCAGTTAACGGACCATCCTCCTTCACTAGTCATTGCCCTTGTACTTGGGGGATTCTTGCTGCTCCATTAGGGAATGGGGCAGAGCTCCCCAGGATGGGAATTTGATATTCTTTCAGTTATTGTGTGAATCTCCATCCACGGTGACAATTCCCCAATGAATATTTGAACACATTTATATGCCTTATATGTGTGCCCAGGTGAACTTCTTCCCATGTACCCCCATCACTGACACCCCACACCAATGATCCTCCCCTGCCACAGTTGTAATCCTTCTGTGATCCAAAAATTCTCCTAAAATGAAGCCAATAAAATAGCCAAATACAATTAATAAGAAAATGAAATAATAATGATAGTTTTAAAAATAAGAAATAAAATACAAAAAAAATTTTTAAAAATTTGGGATAATAAAAAATAATGAAAACATATTTAAAAAATTTTTTTTTGACATTTTGGCTTTCATCACTGTAAGATTTATTGTCCTGTATGTACAGTGACTTTTTTTTCCATTTATTCTCCCAGTGACTTACTTTTTTCATTTTTTCTTCAAAGAAGTTTTAGGTTACAGAAAAGTCATGTACAGACTACAGGGGACTCCCATATACCCAGCATTCTTCCCCTTTTCACCCTTCCCCTATTGATAATATTTTATATGTGGATGGTACATTTGTTACAACTGATGTACAAAAATTGAAACATAGCTACTAACCATACAGTTCACCCAAAGAAAATAACTCTTGATATATTTAATTATTCAGGATCAACCCATTAATACTCACTGAGATTTACTCACTAGATTTTAAGTTTCATCATATCAAGAACCCCTTGCACAGAGAGGGTGTAGCTCAGTGGTTGAGCATCTGCCTGTTTCACAAGTATGAGGTCCCAGGTTCAATCCCCAGTACCTCCTATTAAAAAATAATAATAATAAAAAAAAAGAACCCATTCTGTGTTTTTATATATATTTGTATGTATTAGGGCTCGAATATGTAGGCCTGCATTAACTATTTGTTGAATGAATGAATAAATAATAGAAAAATATATTAGCTATTTTTAAAATATTTTGAGACAGTAGAGACTTAAGCATATGACCTAAAAGCTAACATCTTCATAGGGTTCATAGGGTACTAGCAATCTCAAGTTTATAAATCTTTAATTATTGTTTTTGAATTTTACCTAAAAATTGGGTCTGTTTCCTAGAGAATCAGAGATGCTACAAAAATCTGATTATCTTTTCATTTGTAAGATACTACCAAGATCTGATTGTATGGTATGTGTGTGTATTACATGAACACATGTATACTCTTTCATCCCCATATGAACTATTCAGCAGTACAAAGCAATACTAAAATAAAATAAATGGGAAATTACTCATCTTCAGGGACATGCTTTGCAACTTAGTTTTGATTTTAGATTGTAAACCAAAGTATGTTAAAACATGAAATAGCATATAAATATCTCAGATGGGAAAAGAACATTAGCATATTTCCTGACCTATAACTTTACTGGACATGACAGGATATACAGGGTAGAGTAAATGCAGAGATGTGTATAATGTACAGTTGAATAGTAAGTTTTCAATTTTTATCTGTCACCTCCTTGAATAACCTTTATTCTGGCAAATCTTAGTGGGAGGGTGAGTTGACCCAAAAATCTCAGTTTTCCTCAGGAAGTAGGGATCATTGCCAGTAGGATCTCCTCATATTTAAATACAGAATCTGCTGATACACTTTGACAGACATCTACACTCTTTCAAAATATTGAAAGAGGTCAATTTCAGCCAAGCCAGAATTTACTTAATTGCTCTTGATAGCTGCCTGTGGGATTTTAGACAGCAGCAATGTGTGACTAAGCAATATCAAGCTTTCCTAACAAGTTCTGCAGCTTAATGACCCTGCTGACAAATGACCTTTCAAAACCCTACTGTCAGTTCCTTAAATAGGAACTTTTTCCCTCAGCACAAAAAGTTAGTATCATTAGGAGTGTGAAATTTCATAGAAATCTCTAATAGGATTTTAAATTTTTATCAAAATAAATTATCAGTTCGTTAAATATCACTTCCTCTCATAACCTCATCTCCACTGCTTTAATTGTAATTTTTCTAAGAACACAATACTCAAGACAGCACCTCCTTACCAAGAGCTTCTCTTCTTAAAAGTCATTTTATATGAAATAGCTTTTTACTTTATAGGCTACCCGAGGTGAGGGGAGCAGAAACAAGCAAAAGGATCCTTTTTTAAAGCAAAGAGGTAATGCAAAATGACTGAAAGTTACTCCTTGAAAAGCAAAAACAATAGACTTCATAGTTGTAACCACAAACAGATTACTAGTACACAAGTTTTTTCAGTCTAACATACGAATAGGACTACAATAATCATCGCATTTTTTATATGTGAAAGGGTCCTCTCTCTCTCTCTCTGACACACACACACACACACACACACAAAATAAAGATTTGTCTAATTTGTAAATTTGTCTTAGTGCAGGATATGCCAGGTTGAGTTCATGAAAAGTTAGAAGTATAGAATATTCTCATAATAGAATTGTATTTGCTAATTTAGTTCCATTACAAGAATTCAAAGTAGCTTAACAATGTTTCAGATCTCTGAAGACTCAATACAAAGAGTTTGGTGTTTTTCTTGCTGTTTTCAAATGGTTACATCTAAGGCTATATGTTCTTTTATATAGGTTAATGCTCTTCTAACACTAATTTTGATACCATCAATTTGTTTAATATGTCCTCTTTTAATAAACCTACTCTGATAGTGTGAATGGTTCTTGTTTCAAATTAGTTATCACTATGATTTCCAAGTAACACATGCCCTTTATAAAAACCCTTACTGCTATTTTTTATTAAACTAATTTACTTTTTCCATGAACTGGATAGGTTTAGCAAAAGGAAGAAAAGTAATACCCTGTGCAATAGTTGGAGAGGGTGTTGGAAGGAAAGAAAAAAGAAACATCAGCAACTTCATATTTTGTAGGTAAATAGATACAGTGACTTGAATATGGAAAATTCTCAAATACTGATTAAATTATTTAAAGGAGATATATACATATATAGATGTATATATATGGAATTGTGGCCCTTTTTATATACAATGTTTACTTTGTTGTTTCTATTGCATTTCTAAACAGCAAATGTAGGTCCATATATAAACTTTCTGATAAAATGCCACCATGCTTGCTTCTAGGAGGGGACTGTAAATTACACACACACATGCGTGTATGCACACATATATATATGTACAAATACATACATGCATATACACATATTTTACATAACATGTAAAACATATACAGCATTCTCCTGTTTCAGTTAGATATCATCGTAAGAAGCAAGAACGGTATTTTAATGTAAGATATTTTAGATAATGAAGTTGTGATTAGGATTGGTCTCCCTTTAGTATTCTGTGGCATTACTGAAATGATAAAGAAATACTCAGTCTGACTTTTATCATCCCTGACACTTGTACAAAATGTGCCCAACAACCCATGAGGTTTTTTCTGCTTCTCTATCACTTGCTTTATTTTGTAAGCATCCTCCCATTAATTTAAAATAAGCCTTGACACCAGTAAAACAGAAATATTTTCTTGCATGAAGAAGTCATTTATTGCTAATTTACTCTTTCATCTTTTTACAGGGTTATAAAATATTCAGACCACTGAGTGGCCTTTTATATTCTCGCCAACACTATAGCTATTGATTGAGATTAGAAAGAATGATGTTTAACTATTTTAGTGTATTTATAAGGATTTCTGTTACATGGCAACTCTAACCTTCATTAAAAAGTTTCTCTCATTTGAATATTTTTCTCTTATTTGATTCAAAGGAGATTTATAAATTCAATTGTAGAAATGTAGAAAATATCCAAAGATATATATATTTAGGGCTACCAGATAAAATACAGGATTTCCAGGTAAATTTGAATTTCTGATAAGCAATGAATATGTTTTAGCATAAGTATATCCCAAGTATTGCATGATATATACTTATGCTAAAATTTTATAGGAATATCCAATTTAATATGACATCCTGCTTATTTTATATTGCTACATATGACAAGCCTATAAAACTGATTTCTGGCATCATTGAAGGAAGATAGTGAGTCTTCTCTATAGATTTCAACCTGCAGAATAATATAAATGAGGAGTGATAGTATCCGTAAAATGCTGGACACATTTCTCATATAATTACCTCAGAGGCTGGTTGATTTCACCAAAAATGAAGAGAGTCCTCATTAATTGGACCATTACATTCCCGTCAGGGGAAAGGTGAGTGGTGAGGAGAAATTTTTAAAATATAAAATTCTAAACCTAACATCAAGTTAGAAAGCATCTTTTTCCTTTTCTCTTTTTCTCTGTGTATTACTCTGCCAAAGGGATGCTGATGCAAAGTACCAGAAATCTGTTGGCATTTTTTTTCCAGTGACATTTTTTAACTTTTATTTAACAAATCAATTTTATTGATACATAGTAATAAAGCATAAATCCATCCAAAGAGTACAATCAATGGTAGTCAGTGTAATCACATTTTTGTGTATTCAGAGTTCTGTATCCTGCAAAACTATCCTTCAAAAATGAAGGTGAGTTCAAAATCTTTACAGACAAGCAAAAATTGATAGACTATGTTACCAAAAGACCAGATTTCCAAGAAATACGAAAGAGATTGATGCAGTCTGAAAGAAATAAACAAGGATGAAAGATTTGGAAAGTTTAGAAATGAAGATTATTAGGAAGGGTAAACTATAGGATAAGAAGACAGACAATAGAACAATATGACAACAGAGAGCCAAAGGACAAAATAGATGAAATAAGTAATGCCTTTACAGTAATAACATTGAATGTTAATGACTTGAAGTCCTCAATCAAAAGACATAGACTGATAGAATGGATAAAAAAATATGAGCCATCCATATGTTGTAGATAAGAGACCCACCTCAGACCTAAGGACAGAACCAGGTTAAAAGTGAAAGGTTGGAAAAAGGCACTCCATGCAAATAGTAACCAAAAAAGGACTGGAGTAGTGATACCAATATTGGACAAAATAGATTTCAAATGCAAAACTGTAATAAGGCATGAAGAAAGTCATTGTGCATTAATAAAAGGGGCAATTCATCAAGAAGAAATAACTATACTAAATATTTATGTACCTCACCTGAGAGCCCCGAGATACATGAGGCACACACTGGCAAAAAGAAGGGTAAAATAGATGTCTCTACAATAATAGTTGGAGATATCAATATACAACTTTCATTATTGGATAGAACATCTGGATAGAGGATAAATAAACAGAGAGCTTGAGTAATGTGAGAAATGAACTAGAACTAGCAGACATCTATAGAGCATTGCACCCCAAAACAGCAGGATATACTTTCTTTACAAGTGCTCATGGATCCTTCTCCAAGGTAGATCCTATGTTGGGACACAAGACAAGTCTCAATAAATTTAAAAAGATTGAAATTATACAAAACACTTTATCTGATCATAACGGATTGAAGCTGGAAATCAATAATGGATAGATAAAGGGAACGTTCATAAATATATAGACATTAAACAACACACTCTTAAATAATCAGTGAGTCAAAGAAGAAATTGCAAGACAATTCAGTAAATATCTTGAGATGAATGAAATTGAGAACACAATGTTTCAAAACCTATGGGACACAGCAAAGGCAGTGCTGAGAGAGAAATTTATAGCCCTCAATGCTTACATTAAAAAAGAAGAAAGAGCTAAAATCGAAGATCTAATTGCACATCTGGAGGAACTAGAAAAAGAACAGCAAACTAATTGCAAACCAAGCTGAAGGAAAGAAATAGTACAGATCAGAGCAGAAATAAGTGAAATTGAGAACAACAAAAAAAAACAGTAGAGAGAATCAACAAAACCAAAAGTTGTTTCTTTGAGATAAACAAAATTGATAAACCCTTAGCTAGACTGAAAAAAAAAAGAGAGAAGACACAAATAAATAAATCAGAAATAGAGGGCGGCATTACCACTGACTCCGTAGAAATCATAAGAGGATACTATAAAGAACTATATACCAAAAAGCTAGACAATGTAGAGGAGATGGACAAATTCCTAGAAACACATGGACCACCTACAATGACCCTAGAAGAAATAGAACACCTCAACAAAACAATCATAAGTGAAGAGTCATCAAAAACCTCCCAAAGATGAAAAGCCCAGGACCAGATGGCTTCACATTTGAATTATACTCATCATTCAAAGATGATCTAATACCAATCTTGTTCAAGCTCTTCCAAAAATTTGAACAGTAAAGAATGCTACCAAACCCATTTTATGAAGCCAACATCACCCTAATACCAATTCTGGATAAAGATACTACAAAAAAAGAGAAAAATTACAGACCAATATTTTGAAAGAACATAGAAGCAAAAATCCTCAGCAAAATAGTTGCAAACAGAATCCAAAAGCACATTAAAAATATTATATACCTCGATCAAGTGGGTTTTATCCCAGGTATGCAAGGGTGGTTCAACACAAGAAAATCAATTAGTATAATAAATCACATTGATAAACTGAAGAAGAAAAAGCACAAAATACAGCACCCTTTGTTGATAAAAACCCTCCAAAAGATAGGAATAGAAGGAAGCTTTGTCAATAGGGTAAAGTGTGTATATGAAAAACCTACAGTAAGCATTGTACTCAGTTGTGAAAGACTGAAAACTTTCCCACTGAGATTAGGAAGAAGACAAGGATGCCCAGAGTCACCACTGTGATTCAATATTTTGCTAGATGTTCTAACCAGAGCAATTAGACTAGATAAAGAAATAAAAGGCACCCAAATAGGAAAGAAAGATGTAAAACTTTCACAATTTGCTGATGATATGATCCTATATCTAGAATCTCCTGAAAAAGCGACACCAAAGCAACTACAACTAATAGACGAATTCAGCTGTGGCAGGATACAAGATTAAAATGCAAAAATCAATAGAGTTTTTCTACACTACTAATGTACAATCTGAGGAGGAAATCAGAAAAAAGATCCATTTATAATAGCAACTAAAGCAATAAAATATTTAGGAATAAACTTAACCAAGGACATAAAGGACCTGTATTCAGAAAACAACAAAACATTGCTAAAAGAAATTGAAGGAGACAAATAAATGGAAGGGCATTCTGTGTTCATGGATTGGAAGACTAAGTATCGTTAAGATGTCAATTCTACCCAAACTGATTTACAGATTCAATGCAAGCCAAATAATATCCCAATAGTCTTTTTTTCAGAAGTGGGAAAATCAATAATCAAATTTATTTGGAAGGGTAAGGGGCCCTGAGTAACCAAAAAGTTCTTATAAAAGAAGAACAAAGTTGGAGGACTCTCACTTCCAGACTTTAAAGCATATTACTAGCTACAGTGTTAAAAACAGCATGGTACTGGCATAAAGATAGACACATTGGCCAATGGAACCGAATCAAGAACTCAGACCATCACATCTACAGTCAAGTAATTGTTGGCTTTTATAATGGGAATTTATTTGGGGTAAAAGCTTACAGTTCCAAAGCCAAATCAAGGCATTAGCAGAGATGCTTTCTCACCAAAGTCAGCCACTGTTGATTCTGGTGTATTGCCACGTGGTGAAGCAAGATGGCCTCCCATCTCTGTGAGGTTTCAGCCTTCCCCTCTGGGCTTCCTCTCTCAGGCTCAGCTGCTCTGCTTTCTCCCTGATTTCAGCTAAAAGCTGTCACAGGGCTTGTCTCTTAGCGCATCCTATATCAGTCTCAGCTGTCCCGCTCTCTTCCCAAGATCAGCTGTAAGCTATCAGGCAAAATGGCTCCTCTCTCCCCAGGGCCTCAGGTGTTTGAGCCTTTCATTTCTGTCGCATGGTAGGAAAAAAAATGACAGAGATCTCTCTTCCAGTGTGTCTTTGTAAGTGTCCTTTAATATCGAACCCAGCAAGAGGGTGGGGAGTCAACCTGAGTCATACCTTACTGACAGTTGAATCAAAAAAATTTAAAAGTCCTTTTTAACGTGTTTAAGATGCATTGTATATGAATTATTCAAATAAATACTTTCATAATTTATTATATTTTAAAAAAGTCCTAAAAACATTTTAAAAGGTAAGCTAATCAAAGGCCCCTCAAATGAATTTAATGCAATCAAAGGGTATCACACCCAGAGGAATAGACCAGTTTCCAAACATAATTTTTTCTCTTTTTGGGATTCATAAATAATCCAAACTGCCATGTTCCAGTTTTGCTCTCCTCAGTTTTAAGCAAAGTCCTTGCTGAAGGCTGGAGGCTGTAAGGCGAATGTGAGAGGGGTCATATTTATCACAGTGACAGGTGCCTCTGGCAGCCACAGCAACTTGACTCAGGGCACAGGCCTTACTTTGAATGGGCAGAAAGCCCTGGGATAAGTCCTGGAGCAAGGTGCTGCAAATAAACAGTTTTCATGGTAACATTTCCTTGGCCTGGAAAAAATGAAGTCTAATTAATTCTTTTTTTTTTAAGATTTATTTTTATTTATTTATTCCCCCCTTGCTGCTTGTGCTTGCTGTGTCTATTTGCTTTGCATTTTTCTGTGTCTGCTTGTCTCCCTTTTGTTGCGTCATCTTGCTGTGCCAGCTCACCGTACCACACGTGCCATCAGCTCACCGTGCTACGCAGGCCATCAGCTTACCGCACCACGCGGGCCAGCTTGCCTTCACCAGGAGGCCGCGGGAGTCGAACCCAGGGATTCCCATATGATAAACGGGAGCCCAACCAATTGAGCCACAGCTGCTTCCCCAAATTAATTCTTGATCTATTGATTTCAAAATAAATATTCATATGTAGGTGAAGTGACTGCCAAGCAGCCTTCCTGGTGATTAGGGGTCTAAGAGGAGATGTTTTCTATGGCAGCTATTAAAGTTTAGTTTGAAAATTAAAAATCCCACTGCAGACAGCATTCCCTTATCAGTCAGATCAGTGTATAACACTCCTGAGATAACCCCGTCAGGATTAAGAGCCTATCAGTGTTGGCTGAGAGCTGAAAATGAAAGGCTCAAATCAGCACCATCTTGATAGGGCTGTTCTTTACTACCTGAGCACAGTTATGCCTTCATTTTCCTTTTTTTTTTTTTCTAGGAGGAAGAGAGAAAATTCGAGTCTCTTGTAGAGGGCAAATGACTCTATTATTCCTCCTGAATTTTCAAATAAATACTGTGAGGTGTATTTTCATTGAAAAATGCAGCCCACTATTATTTACTGTGACCTAGTAAATAGTAAAAGGAAATTCCTCTGATGATTTAAATGGCAATACCTCTGTAAGAAAATTAGGACAGTACTTAAAACTCAAATGCACACCTCATGACATTGCCTTTTATGTAGTATAGCCTACTTGTGGAAAAAGTGCTCATTTACAAACAATATTGAAAGAGAATGCTTTTTACTTTACTTTTTAAAAATATATATATATATTTTTTAAAGAAGCTTTAGATTGTATAAATGTTACATAAAAAATATAGAGGATTCTCATTTACCTCACGCCCTCCCCCTCCCACACTTTCTCACATTAATAACATCTTTTGTTAGTGTGGTACATTTGTTACAATTGATGAACACCTATTGAAGCACTGTATTAGTGAAAGATTATAATTTACATTACACTTTACACTTTTCCCTTCACCAATTTATAGGTTTTGACAAAACGTATAATGGCCTGAATCTGTCAGTGCAATGTCATGCAAGACAATTCCAATGTCCCCAAAATACCCCCATGTTGCACCTATTCTTCTCTCTCCCTCTCCTTAGAACCTCTGGTGGCCACTCCCTTTATATCAATGATACAAATTTTTTCATTGCTAGAATAATCATAAGTCTACTTTAGTCCATAGTTGCTTTCCACCCTTATGTTTGTTCATTCCTCAATCTTGAGGATTTTGCGATGGTCATGCCTACCCTGTCTCTGATTGAGAGAGGGCTTAGATTCCATGGGGTAGATGGATGGAACTGTATTACTTGCAGTTGCAGACACTTTCTGCTTTCTGGGATGGGCATTATCCATCATCATCATTTTGTGAGTTTACTTTGTTATTTGTAAAGAGAAGACCTTTATAGGTGCAAATTAGTATCTATTCTATCTTATGCATGGTTTAAAAGGATATGCATATGTTTAATGAATGGATACAAGTGAATAAATGATATCCTAATCCCAAAACAAAAATCCAGCCAACCACTAGTGGCTATGTGCCCACCCATATTAATTTATTATAGCTCTAGAGCATGCTTTCACATTTTGAATTATTTTAAACATCTTCCTCAAATATTTTGCCATTGTCATTCCCTTTGTTGGAAACATGTTTTGTCCTGTCCTTCCATATTAAATTACAACTAAACTCTGGATTGTGGACTCCATTGGTTAAAAAATCCTCTATTACAATTTGAGAACAGACCCAGCTACATCTTACCTCACTGTTTGTATACCAGTCAGACAAAATTATTACTTTAGTTCACATATAGATCCAAAAGGAGTTCTTGTAGGTCCTTTGAATTTCATAATAAACCTTGATGCTCTATGGTTGTGAAGCATAGCTAATTAAGGTAGTCCAGCAACTGCTTGGAAAACTAAAGGGTATCCTTTTGAAAAATAGGGCTATCTTCTGAAAAGAATGAGAATGAAAACAGGTCAAGAGGGAAACTTAGTTCACCTTAATGGAGAAGAAATTTAGAAATGGTGAATGTGGCAGATTGAAAATGGTGCAAATTCTTTGCTATTCACTGAGAAATGTAATCTAATTGTCCTCCTCTTAAAATTAGGTTGGCTTTAGTGACTTCTATGACCACCAGAATGTGGCAAAAATAATATTTGAAGACTTCTACACCAATTTCAGAAGAAGCCTTAATGATTCCCCCTTGGTCTTGAAATGTTCCCTCTGGGAGCTTGGGCCTACGCTTATGAAGTCCAGCTACACAAAGACTACCAAGCTGAAGAGGCCATTGTAGGTGCTCCAGTAAATAGTCTCAGCTGGGCCCAGATTTCCAGTCATCTCTACTAAGGTGCCAGATCTATGAGTGTACCCATCTTAGACCCTTCAGACCAGCCCATCTACCAGTTGAATACTAAGAAGGAATGGTCATGAAAGCCACATGGAAGAGAAGAAAGACTCAGTCAAGCCCTGCCCAGTTTCTAACCCACAAAATTTATAGGATATAATAAAACAGTTGTTTTAAGACACTAAGTTGTGGGGTCTTTTGTCATGCATTAACAGGTTACTGAAAGAGAGACTCCTACTTTCCCTGAAACCAGGGTTGGTTCTAGGGCAAGGCAAGTCTCTTTACTTGGATGATACCTCAACCCTATTGCTTTTGACCTTCTCTCCTCTGGGTGTGGCTGGACTTATATTCCATGATTGGAAACACTAGTAGCTAGATATAAAAATTAGAATGCCAGATAAAAATGATAGAAGCTGGAATGGGCTCTTAATTTCCTTTGTAAAATAATGTTGCTCTTTAATATTTCATTTGCTTTAAGATCTGGCCCTCTCATGTCCTTACCAGTTCTTCTGGAGGATAGAGACCTGCCTCTTCCCTTTAGATCAGTCCCTAGGTCTGGATACATGCTGCAAGACATCCCTGATAATCTGGCTGAAACCCCTCCTAATACCCACTGCCTAATTACCTTTCTCCTTGCTCAATTTCTTTGATGTCGGATGCCCTGAAGCCAACATATGGCTAGAAATAGCAAGACTCAGAGAAGAAGCTAATCAACTTTGGCAGGCAAGGAAGAGTTGACATAGCAGGACTGAGGTTGTTATCCTTAGAAAGGCCTGCTTGCAAGATTGAACCTTGGCTGGCATCAGGGAACTTGGATTTTGGGTGGGCTGCTACCATTGCCTAACTGATAAGAGTGGCTCAATGTGCCTAAATTGTTGCTACAAATAATGTGGTTTATGTCAAACACCTGCTGTCCTCAGGGAGTCTGGAAGTTTGGTATGCACTAGTCAGAATGTACCTACATTATCAGGCCCCAATAAAAAACCTTGAGTAATGAGTCTCTAAGGAGCTTCCCTGGTAGACATTTTACACTTGTCACAATTTTATGCTGGAGGAATTAAAAGTATCCTGTGAGTGTTCTCAGGAAGAGACCACTTGGAAGGTGGTGCTTGATTTTTTCTGGACTTTATCCCATGCACCTTTCTCTTTGATGATTATTCTTTGTATCCTTTCATTGTAATGAATCATTGCTGTGAGTATGACTATATGCTGAGTCCTCTGAGTCAGCCAGGTGAATTGGGAGGTCTTGGGGACCCTCAGCACAAAAGTAGGCATAAATATAAAGGACAATTAGATACAAAAAAAACCAACAACACAATAATACAATTGAATCTCTCTTGCTAGAAAATTTTAAGAATCTGTAATTAAAGGGGGATTTTATTAAATGGCACCTGTAAAATGTATGTTACAATTATTTATATGCTTGCCTAACTTAACTGTCTCCACTTCTTGACTGCATTTCCTAACCTTGAATTGCTTCTCAACCTACTTCAAGGAGGCTCTGTTCAAATCATTCTGCCAAAAGTTCTCTTATAAAGCTAACTAAGTCTCTATCTTGCCAATGGTCATTTCTTATCCTTCCTGCATTTCTCTCAGCAGCATTTCCCACAGTTGGAGTTTCTCTTCTTGAAACACTTTCTTCCCTTGACTTTTGAGATACCACAATTTCCTGGTTGTCCTCTGATCTATCTATTTCTTCTCATCTCCTTTGCTAATTTTCCTCCTATTACAAAGTTTCAAATGTTAAAATGCTGCATGACTTGGTTATGAACTGCCTTCTCTATTTAAACACCCTCCCTAGTTATAGTTTCATGCCTTCTAGGCTCAAGGCTTTCAAATGTCCTCCATAAGCTGATAACTCTAAAATGTATCACTAGCAGCCAAAGTTTAAGCATGAAGCCCCCAAGAGTCTGGGCCCACAGAGCAGCTCTAGCAATGAACTTTCCCTTGTGCTCCAGACTTCTGTTTGAAACCGGCTAGTCAGGTTCTATGCTTAGAAACATAAATCCTTTTCATATTTTAATGTTGAAATCAAAACTCCTGATTCTGTATCCCAGTACTCCCATCCTTGTCTAAAATCTCTTCCTATCTTCACCACTTGAATAATGGTACCACATTCAATAGTTGTTCTTTCCCAGAACCCAGTGGAAATTTTTATTCCTTTTTCTCTTATACCATACTCTGGTGGTTTGGGGCTATGTACTCCAGAAAAACATGCTCTTAAATTTAATCCATTCCAGTGGGTGTGAACCCATTGTAAGTAGGATTTTTGATGAGTTTACTTCAGTTAAAGTGTGGTGCAACTCAATGAGTATGGGATCTTAATCCTACTACTGGAGTCCTTTATAAGCAGAAAGAAACTCAGGCACATAGAGAGAAAGTCACAGGAATTAAGAAGTCAAAAGTCAATGGGACCTGGAAGAGAAGGGAGAGGCTAGGAGACACTGCCATGTGCATTGTCCTGTACTAGAGGAGTCCAAGACCAAGGATCACTGACAGTCAGCCCCAGAATGCCAGTCTTTGGGAAGAAAGCATTGCCTTGATAATGCCTTATTTGGAATTCTCCTTGCCTCAGAAACTGCAAGATTTTAAATTCCCATTGTTTAAGCCAACCCATTGCATTGTATTTGCTTCAGTAATAAGGAAATTAAAAAACACTCCTCAGAGTGTGATAGAATCTGCTTTAAATCTCACCCAACCACCATCATCTCAAGCCTGAATGGCAAAAGCATTGTAGTGGTGCCCCTGCTTCAATTATTGTCCCCAGTAACAGTCACTTTTTTGAGTAATGATGTAGTATGGAGTAAGGAATAACGGAGTGATTGCTGCAAGTAGACTATACATGAGAATCTTGGATCTAAACTCTACCAGTTTTGTCAATTTCCTAATCTCTCAAATAGTGATCATAATAATATCTATCATAGAGTTGTGACTATTCTATAAAATATGTAAACCTAAAAGAATATAGATAGCATGCAGTACAAGTAAACAATATTATCTGTTATTATTGTTATTATTAGTCCACTTGAATAAGCTTGTAAATGACTTGTATATTTAAAATGTAAACCAAACAGTGCAACCTGATAAATATTCCATGCATTGCAAATTAGATAATTTAAATTACTAAAACTTTAGTTTGAAACTTATGTTTAGAAAAATAAATGTATTGAATTCTCTTAGGATGAATTCAACTATTGTAATTCTTCAAAACAGACTACTAAACTTAAAGCATTATTTATGAACTGACTTTTAGAAAATAAACATACTATGTATTAGTTCTTTTAAAAAGTACCATATACAAAAGTCACAAATAGGTACAACTATAAGTTCATATATTCAAATGAATGCAAATGTATTATATGGAGACATGCCTTGTGATAATATTGTAATTAACACTAATTAATTATATATAAGAATGTGGTTAAAAGGGGAAATTTTAGGTTGTCTGTATGTTACTAGAATAAAATTTAAAATAGCAACAACAGAAGATTGCCCAACACAAACAGTGAACCTTAATTAAAACTATGGGCTATAGTTAATACTGCAATTATAATAATATTTTTTCAAAAATTGTAACAAAGGTACTACATATATGCAAAGTATTATTAATAAAGAAAACTGTGCATGTGAGTGGGAGTATATGGGAACTCTGTATTTTTCTGCATGATTTTTCTGTAAACCTTCAGCTTCCCTAATAAAAATATATATTAAAAAATGTGAATCAGATCACATCACCTCCCTGCTTCAAATCCTCCAATGACTCCCACTGAACACATTATAGAATCCAAACACCTTGCAATGGTTCCAGAGCTTGCAGGATGAAGCTCTGAGCTGCTGCCTGAACTCATCTTCTACATTATCTGCCTTGCTCACCACTCTGCTGTATCTACAAATACCTTCTTGTTGCTCTTGGAATGTCCCAGGCTATTGTGGCCTCATAGCCTTTGTATGAGTTGTTTTCTCTGCTGGGGTTCTTTTCTCCGAGATCCTCTCATGGCTGACATATTCTTATAATGCAAGCTTCTGCTAAAATGTGGGCTCCTCAAAGAGGTCATCTCTGAAGTTTGGACTTCTGGATCCTCAATAATGGCTTAGAAACCCTCATATGTGTTTTTCCTCTCCTGCTACCCATCAGTGTTCTAGGCCTTTTTTTTTTCAAAACTTTTCCAGGTTCCCCAGGTTTAATGTAATAGCCTTTCCTATTTCACTTGAAATGTATTAATGTATAGAATCCTGTAAACTATGGGTTTTTGTTGTTGTACTTTGTGGCAGACACTGCTAGTTACCTACAAAGTGTCTTTTTACTACTTTATTCACAGAACCCCATTATGCCTTATATATGGCAATATGCTTATTGAAAACATTCATCTTCTTATTCTCCCAGGGAGTTCAGAGGGGCCCTGAGCAATTTGCTAGACATTTTTGGGAAAGTTTGCTTTCTTCCTTTTTGTAGAGCAGCCAACTGATAGTCACAAGGTAGCAAATATGTGAATAAAAACCACTTGTTAGCTCTCCGCCTGACTGCCGCCATCATGGATACCAGTCGCATGCAGCCTATCAAGCTGGCCCAGGTCACCAAGGTGCTGGGCAGGACTGGCTCTCTGGGACAGTGCGTACAGGTTCGTGTGGAATTTATGGACGACACGAGCCACTCCATCATCCCCAATGTGAAACGCCCGGTGCGCCAGGGCGGCGTGCTCACTCTATTGGAGTCTGAAGGAGAGACTTGGAGGCTGTGCTGTGCCTGCTGGGTCCTGGATGTCTGGGTCGACCACCTGGCCTATGGAGATGATCTGTGAATGTTAAATAAACCATTTACATTGTACGTAACTCCCCACCCGCCCCCCCCCCCAAAAAAAAACAACAACACTTGTTAAAGATGGCAGAAGAGAAATATATCTTTTGCTGCTGTAGAGTTGCTGGACTAGGCCAAGACTGCCTACACCAGACTTCATATGTCAGAAAAAAAAACCTCCTGTTTAGTTAAACCTTTCTATATGGGTTCTGTTATATTCAACCAAGCAAAATCCTAGTAGATAGATTGTTATTTCTTTTTTCTTATATCTTATTAGATCTCATGTCCTGGTATATTCATTAGATTTTAATTTTTGTAAATATTATAATTATTGACATAAGTATTGCATATCCATTATATTCAAACACAAGGATAGATTCTTTTAGAAACAGAATCTGATTTAAATATCAAATTATGAAGTAAGCATTTGAATTGGTTAGCTATTGCCAAAATAATGCTGTATAACACACAACCACACCATCTTAATGGGTACAAAATAAGCATTCTCTTCTTACATATCTGCAGGTCAATTGGGCTTGTTCATATATCTGTGGTTGACTGTGAGTTGTCTATTCTAGGCTAAGTTTGGTTGAAGGAACTAAGCTGCATGTCATGTTGAAGTATGCACCAATTGCTTCTCACACTCCCAAGAACATGCACTTCTCATGGTCATGGCACATGTAGAGAGATATAATCCCATACTGCAGCCCCATTGCAAGCTTTTGCTTGCCTCATATTGACTAATATCTGTGACAGTTTGAAGTTCTCTTCCTGGGGCATCTGCCATGTCTAATGCAGCCTTCTCTCTTTCCTCACGTATCTGCTTCTCTCTGTATGTACTTCCCGGGGCTCCAGCATTAAAACGCCAACTTTCTCCTCTGCCATGTAGTTTTCTCTGTGAATCCCCCATCCCCTTGGTCCTACTAATATGCCCCAATCAAAGCCTTAATCATTATTTAATCAAGTAAAAGTGAAATCTCTGAATCCAATCCAATCTAATATGCGCAGGGGAACAGACCAGTTCACAAACATAATCTAATATCTCCTTTTGGAATTCATAAACAATATCAAACTGCTACAAGAGGACTCAAGGATCACTAGCAGCCAAAGTTTAAGCATGAAGTCCCCAAGAGTCTGGGTCCATGGAGGAGCTCAAGGTGGAAGAGATGAGCCATATGCCTGAAGGCCCACACTTGGGAAGAAAGCGGAGCAGTCGAAACTGAGAGAGGAGGCCAGAAAGAGACAAACTTTATGCCTGGTTGCCCACAGCTGAGCTCCAGGAGATGGTAGATTCTGGAGAGGGAGACAAGAACCTTGGCAGAGATTGGCCACCATCTTTTCCACGTGGCTATACACCAAGATCACCAGCAGCTGACTTTGGTGAGAAAGCAAGCATCTCTGATGGTGCTTTGATTGGGATATTTCATGGCCTCAGAACTATAAGCTTTACCCTAAATAACCTCCCCACCATAAAAGCCAACCTATTTCTGGTGTTTTGCATCTGCAGCCCCTTGACAAACTAAGACAATATCCCATCGATCATAGCATGTCAAGGGGGAGAAACACTTCTGTTAGGGTGAATGGGTGATCATGGTTTGGGGAAGGGTGTGATTATTTTTCAACAACCCCCTCCTCACTTAATGGGTTAGATAATTTACTCTAACTAATAAGTGATATAACAAGATTCCAATTCTTGCTGTGAATCCAGTGCACTTTCAGGAATCAGGCTGCTGTTTAATCCTTTTGTCTTAGTATATATGTTAGGAGTTTATGCTGAATAAGAAAAGATTCTTAACAATTATTTGTGCAGTTTTAAAGAGCATGACAGCAGTTCAGAAAACAGAAGTTCATTACAAAAGTTGTATTTATACCAAGATATAAAATGATATATTCTTGATTTTTTACCTATTTGGTGTCATTATACGGCTATTTTCCCAAGAAGGACTTTAATGGTCTTAATGATTTTATATTAAGAATTCAACACTAAAAGCCTCAAATATAAGAAGCAATACAAGTACAGAAACCTTAAATATTCTGCAAAGAGAAAGAATTTTCATTTTCCCTTTGCTTTTTCTATCCTATCACTGATAAACTTATTATTCTGTTATCCTGATTTAGTATATACAGGATGAAATGAATTACTGCTGTAAATACCTGTCCTAGTGATTTGAGTTTTATTTTAATATTACTTCTAGCCTAATTCTGTTTGACTGGGAAATTTCCTCAGGCAAGCTTCAGTCATTTGGGCTTAAAGCTCCATTTACGTTCAATATTTAAAGTGCAAATAGTTCACCAAGTTCCAGTCTTTATGTGGTTCATCTTTTGTTAAAAATTGAATTTCATCATATTTACTACTTGTTGAAGAAATATGCCTAGATATAATTTGTAGAGGTAGAACACTTTAGTATTTTAGTTTTTAATAATTGATTGGAAACACACACATGCACACACACCCTGTAACCCATCCATTAGAAAAATCAAATAAAATAATATTAAAAAATAATAAGAGGAGTCAGGGGCAAGATGGTATCAGTTTGTATTAGTCAGCCAAAGAGGTGCTAATGTGAAATACCAAAAATGGGTTGGTCTTTATAAAGGGTATTTATTTGGGGTAGAAGTCCACAGATACCAGGCCATAAAGCGTTAAGTTTCTTCTCTCACCAAAGTCCATTGCCACATGTTGGAGCAAGACAGCTGCCCGACGTTTGCCAGGGTTCAGGCTTCTTGGGTTCCTCTCTTACCGGGGCTGCATTTCTCTCCGGGCTTAGCTCTTCTGGTTCCTCCACAAGGTCAGCTGCAGACTATCAGGTGAATGGCTCACTTCTCTTCTCCTGGGGCCTTCTCTCCAACATCAGAACTCAAACATCAAAACTGCTTCTCAAAAACCGCTTCAACTCTGTTCTTTGCCTTGCCTTTTATATTCGATTCCCCACCCACCAAGGGGTAGGGCTCAATCCCCTACTGACGTGGCCCAGTCAACACCCTAATCATAACTTAATCATGCCCAGATTAACAGATCAGTTTACAAGCATGATCCAATTATATTTTTGGAATTCATAATTACATCAAACTGCCCAACTGCAACACAGTTTAAGTGGGTGCTCACCATCTCTCTCTCAAAAGACAGCTGATTGGGGACAGGATCCTGCCCAAGTGAGCTGTTCTGGGAGCCCACGGAGCAGGAGCCTTTGGAGCAAGATTCTGGAGGGAGTTGGACAGGGAGATAGATCGCTCAAGATAAAACCGTGGGTTTTAAGCCCCGTGCTTGGAAATCATGGATGGCTAAGCCCCATCCTCAAGACAAAGGGCCAGGGTGAGCCCCAACTCCTGCCAACCACCCAGCGAGAGGGAGCATTCTCCGAGAGTGGGAGGGTTCTGGCAAGGGGTGGAGAGGGTTTTTTTTCTGTGAGTTTGGTTGCCTGGACCCCCTGTGAGCTTTGGGGAGCACACCAGCCAGTCTGAAGTGGTACCAGGCTGAGGGGACAAGTGAATCTGCTGAGGCAGCCTAATTTACCTAACTGCCTTGGGATACAGAGGCTTAGCCTGAGAGAAGGCCAAGTCAACCAATTTAATAGTTCCATGCTGAGGACTTTCAGAATTTCAACTCCCCTAAGGAAGTCAGGCAGTTGGAAGCTCTTAATAAATTTCCAAGAGCCTATTTAGGGTCCACTGGGAGGAAGGGGTCATCTAGAAGAGGCTTGAAAATCATTTCTGTATGGTGAGCTCAGTCATCAGGGTCCCATTTGAATTTCAAAAGGGATCTCAACCTGACCAGGAAAGGGGAGTGGGGATCTGCTCACATAGCCTGCTGAATCCTGATGCCCTAGGAGAGTAAAATCTGCGTGGGGGAAAGTGACTGAACAGCTTTCTGAAGAGCTAACTGACCCAATTAGAAAGGTAGCTCAGTAGAAGAGTTTCTGCCTTGAATATATGACGTCCCCAGTTTGATTCCGGCTTCTCTAAGAGTAGTGATCAACCGGGATAGCTAACATGCAGCTGATACTTTAAGGCAGGGAAAACATAGATATTATTTTTGTACTAGTTTCTTTTGGGTCCCTTATTCTTCCCAAAAAATTTTTTTAAAAAAGCTTACTTAAAAAAAAATTAAATTAGTTTACTCACTAAAACCTGCAGAGAGAGGCCTGCAGGGTAATTGATTGATGAACACAGGCAGACTGAGAAGCCCCACAAGGGCCCAAGAAGGAATGCTGCTCTTCCTTAGCTTTGTTTGACTGCTTGCTTGTGTGTTTATTTGCTTGCTTGTTTGTTTCTTGTTTTTCTTTCCTCTCTCCTCTCCCCACCCCCTTTTTAAAAATTAGGTGTTGCTAGCTTGTTTCTTCTTTGCTGTGCTTCTTCTTCCTTGATTTCACATTTTCTGTGTATACTGATTTTGTCTACCAATACTTTCTCTTTTCCTTCCTTCGTCTTTCTATCTTCTGCTTTCTGTTGTGGTTCTTACATTCCACCTTTCTTTATTTAGTCCTCAACTTTGCTGGTTTCATTTTCTATCTTGTCTATTCTGTTTTCTTTTTTAAATTTTATTAACTTTTTTCTTTCTGTTCTTTCTTTACTCTTTCTCTCTCTCCTCATGATTCTGGCCTTTTAAATCATTCTATATATTTTTCTCTATTCTTTTCCCATTTCATTGTAGGTACTCCACTTTTTTATTCCTATAACTCTACACTGCTTACATGAGTTAAATATGCATTTTACTAAGTCTTATATGGCTCCTCTTCTAACTTTTATTATTTTTACTATTATCCTTTTTCTTTTCTTACCTCTTTCGCGATCTCTGGCCCTAATCTTTTTCCTTCATAGGAACATAAAACAGCAAGG
>JAQZBX010001382.1:0-83963 GCA_029593785.1 Cabassous unicinctus
TTTTGAATAGCAACTTGAAATTTTTATAGTAAGATTTATAAATATTAGGATTTCTGCTAGTATGCAGACAGATTTCCCACATCAAGGCTATCTTCTTAGGAGCTACAAAGATATACAAAAAGGAAGACACTATATTATTTCAAGTGGGATAAAAATCTGATACTCCCAGTTTTTAATTCATTTCCTTATCATAATTAGTAATGACATTTCACTTTTCTAAAAAATAGTTTGACCCAATTTACAAAACTAGAAATGGCAATGTTCATTCATTCTAAAATGATATTGGTATTGATAAATTTATTAAGTGATTATAATGTGCTAGGTGCTATAGAGAATACAGATTTACATTTTACATTATGTTCTTATAATGTTTCCCTTATTGTTCCCTTTTTGTTTTATTGTGTAGAGGCAAAATAAGATTTTTAAATAATTGACTATTATTCAAAGTAAAAGTAATCTGATTTTTTTCTCCATCTTCCATGATGCAGTTGAATGTGTCTGAAGAATATCACACAAACAAATTGAAAGGTTTCCCTTTCAAAACTCAGTTGCTCACAGAATAATGCCCCATGAAATTATCTGCTTCTGCAGTAAGCTCACTTTCCCATTCTCTGAGACAACTCCTTTTTAACTCCTTTCTTCCTGTTGTCAGATCCACATCTTGCACCTCTCACACTGACACCTCCTTCTTCTCTGACAAAACAAAAGCTATAAGATTCCAGGTCTCTCACATTCCCACTGCTAGATCTACACTTTCCTGCACCTGCATCCATCTTCTCTTCTCTAACAAAATGGAAGACGGTCCCTCCTCCAGTCTAAGACCAGTCCTTCCTCACTTGTCCTCTGGGTCTAATCCTTACAGCTTTCTTGAAAACTGTGCTATCTTGACTATCTCCTTTCCCTCCTGCACCACTGATTTTTCCCTCTTTACTAGATATTAAAATAGAAAACATGCCTTGATATTTCATTGTCCATTAACTCCTGCCCTTTTTATGGCTTTCCTTAATATTTAAACCCCTCCATTATTTTCTCCATTTCCTCACCTCCAATTCATAATTCTCTCCACTTCAATCTTGTTTCCACTCCCATTGTCAAAGTTCCAGAAGACCTCCATGTTGTCAAAATTAATGAATTTTGTTCATGCTTTCTTAGCCTTTCAGCAGCATTAAACACCATTTAATAGTCCCTCCTTCTTTACCTAATCCAACTCTTCTTTCTTTTTACCTTACAGATCCTTGCAAAACTCTCTCCTCCACTCTGTATGTCTCCCTAGGTGATCGTATCTATTCTCATATGGCTTTTTAAGGTCCTCATGATATTAATTCCCATATTGATAACCCCAGCTTCAACTCTTCTGAGCTCTAGACTCATATCCTACTGCCTACCTGCCCCTGAAATTTGGATTTTTAATAGAAATTCAAGGTTAATGTGGTCTCCTGGCTCTTCTGAGCAAATGTGTTCTTTTCCTGGCCTTCCTCATTTGGCTCAAGTAAATAACAACAACAAAATAATCCTTGATTCTTCCCTTTCCCTCACGCCCCATATATAAATTCATGAGCAAGACCACAGTGATTCCTACTTCTAAAAATATACGTAATCTGCCCTCTTCCCTCCTTTCCAAGGATTTTACCCCTGGTTCATTTATCACTTTCATTTCCTGAGACTACTGCAGCAGCTTCGTAACTGATCTACTTCTACTCTTTTGTCACCCTGCACAACAGGAAGAATAATGTTCATCAGATCTTAATACTATCATTCCCCCTTACCACAATATAGACCTGTGATGGAAAAGAAAGATACATTTGAAGGGAGCCTTGAAAAATAGTTACAATTTTGGCCATGTAAATTAAAAAAAAAAAAATGTCTTCCAGGATAATAGGCCAGCTTTAGCAAAGAGAGTGTGGATTCTATTTGATTATATCAGAAGGCAAGTTAAAACAAGGAGTAGGTGATAAGTTCAGAGGTAGAGGCCAGTGAAGACACTCGGATCTGCTGTTTAGGTATATGGGATTTGTTTAATAATTGCATTTTATTCTCAACATTGAAAATGAAATAAAGTCAATTTCTCCTTGTGATTGATTAGTAAAAAATATTAATGTAAAATATATGAAGATCATGTACTTAAAATGGTAAACCAATCATAAGAATCCATCATGCTTCAAGTATGTGTCATTATCTCATAAATCATCTCACTGTCTCCTATTTTTTTTTGAAGTTAGTAGATGGTAAAAATAAAAGCAGATATCTGCTTCACCCATCTTTTTATTTAAGAGACAAAGAAAATCTTATTTCTAATTGGCATAATTGAAAAAATCATTTGCTACCCTTTTTCCCAAGCATCTTTTTTCCTTTTTATGTAAGATACTTGAGAATGAATACTTATCCTTTTGTTAGAGCTTTTATAATGGAAGCTATATTCTGCATTTTATTCCCTTTAAATAAATAGATAAATAAATAACCTTCTTTCAATAATGGAAAACTCAACACCTTGCCCAAGGATTAGGATACATAGTCAATTTTCAAAACTAATTAAGGATCATGTTGCACTCCTGCCCAGTCCACTCAGATGGATGTCTAGAATTAAGAGAAATGCAAACCTCTCCCAAATTCTACTCAAAAACTTTATTGTCAGCATTGCCACTAAGCCTATGCTCAACATACATCTCTTTGACCACCTTCATCACCCCTATTCTCCAGATTTCAAAGTCTTTGGAAAAGGGAAAGTTGTTTCACCTTTAAAATAAATATTGGGAGTAATTAATTAAGGCAGACATTCTAAATTGAACCTCAGAGTGCCTGTGATTGTTGTGTAATAATAGGTTATGTAAATATATTGTAAATGAATAACTGAGTGAGGTATCAAGTCAATTCACAACCTTTTGGTCCTTAGAGATTTGGGCAGTAAAGCAATTAACACTTTGGAAGTCTGTGGTGCCCTTTGGAGAGACAGGCAATCAATTGAAGTGTGTGTTTGCTGAGCAATTTAAGGATTTCAATTAAATATTTCAAAGAAAGTAAATTTAATTTCAAATAACTGTGTTGACAAAACTAGGTATATACAAGCTTTCAAAGTAAATATATTACATGTCATGGGGCAATTTTCACAATTACAAGAACATATATACAAAGAGAGAGACTGTTTTCTCCACAACTTCAAGGACAGTGTAAACATGCGTCGTTCCTCACACAGGATTCTTTCCTTAAAGTTTAATCAGGTCCAAGTTTCTTTTCCAAGATACAAGATTGCTTTTATCCTTTTACCTCAGAGTTTCATACAACTAATTATGGACACATACACGCACATACACATGCATATATATATATACACATACTCACAAATGCATATATGTTTTGTTTATTTGTTTTCAAATTAGATGCAGATGGAATTTCAGTTTTCTGACTCCATGTTGCTGCAGAGGATGAGGGCAGGGAAAACAAATGGACAATACATATATCAACTATAATAAATTTAAAACATGAAAAAAAACTAATGGAATATCTGGAATTTCTCTTGCACTCTGTGCCCCTTCCCTTCCCCACCCCATCATCATTTTTATCAGTTCGTACATTACCAAAGGTTTATTTTTTTAAATGTACTATCATTTTATTAATCAGGTCATAATTCTTTTTTGACTTTTTATAAAAATATCAAAGTTTACTTCCAAGAATAAAGTTCTAAGCAAAAATTAGAAAGAACCCTTATTATCATCATCCATTTAACAGTGGCCACTGCAAAAGTCTTCCTGAAAAGATTCCAGAAAATATTTTATATATTTATTCATAATTCTCCTGATTCCACAAATAATATGAGAATATTAAGAATTAAAGACAATACAAAAACTTTAATTAAAAAAATAAAACCAATTTAGAGGCACTGAGAAACAGATGTGTCCAGCCCTTTGGGAAGAGCTCAGGTATAAAAGATTGTTATTGTTTTCTTCACAAAATATAAGAAATGTGTTATAAATAGTAGTAATGCTATGTTGGTGTACTTTCACCATTTGTAACAAATATATCACAACAATGTAAGATGGTGGTAGGGCAATGTATGGACATCTTGTATGGTATGCAGAATTGTTTTGTAAATTCACAACTTCTCTAATAAAAAAGAAAATATTGTTATTGTTTTCTTGACTAAATTTTCCATAGTTATCTTTTGCACAATCGGAGAAAACCAGTATTGTACATTTGATGTATCGTCACAATATAACATTCATTCATTCATTTGTTCATTCAGTTATTTTATTCAACTATTATATACAAGCATTGTACTAGATGTTAGAATTTGAGTATGAGTGAGACACAGTTACTGTCATCAAGGAGCTTATAATTCAATTAAGAGAGTCAGATAAAAACCCACACAAAATAACAACATAGTGTGATAAGTCCTTTGATAGTGTTTTCACAAAGTGAGATGTTTTCTGATGGCACTAGAGAAGAAAGCAGGGTCCAGTTCATGAATGCCCTTGATAGTCAAGGGAAGCAAGAGGCTGCTATTTTCATCTACCATTCATTCTCCCACAATTCTATGATAATTAAAGCCCCCATTTTCAGCTGGCCATATGGGCTTCCAGAAGACAAACTGTTTCCCAGCATTCTTTGTCTTTGAACACAGATATGTCATGTTCTGGTGAATGGGATATAAGTTCTGGCCAATTAAGTAAAAGCAGAAGAGACCGGAACAACTTTCTAGATATGTATTTATAGAGAAAAGGCATGCCTGACTTTTCTCCCTTCTTCCACCTTGCTTCTTGGAGCATAGTGATATTATGAGCCACCTTGGACATTGTGGATGAGGAATAACTTTATGGGTAGTGAAGCAAAAAGGTATGAAAAGCCTGAATTTCTCCATGACTTCAGTGAGAAGAGCCATCATACCAACCACTGATGGTCTATCTCCAAAATGGTATAATATATGTCTCTCTTGCTTGATCTACTATTATTGAAAGCCTCTGTGAAATGTAGTTGTAAGTTAGGAGTATAGGCTTTATCTGGAGGAAAACTGGAGGCTTTTGTATAAAGTAATTTACTTGGTTGGATTTCTATTTTGGAATGCTTATTCTTGGTTCAGTATATAGAATTGACGGTGGTCATAAGATGGGACAAAGAGAAAACTTAGGAGACTACTTCATTAATTGGAGGAGAGATTATGGATGAAGCAGTGCAGATGAAAAGAAGCAGAAATACTTAAGAGATAATAGATCTCTAAAAATACAAATCTAATTAGATATAAAGGAATGACAGTGACAAGTCAGAGAAGATGCCCAGGTTTTTTTCTTATACAGCTATGTAGGTAAGTTGTCATCCACTGAAGTAAGGAACACATAATTTAGTGAATTAGTTCACTAATGTAATGAACTTGACACCTAATAGCTGATCAATAAATAATACCTGTTACATCAATTTACTGCTTCTTGCTACACTTTATGGATTTTATTTTACATGTTCAGCTCTAGCACATAAGATATTTAAAATTCCATTAGGGTCATCCGAGATGTCTATCAGGTTCAACATATCATTGTATACGATTATAAAAGTCAAAATCCCATAAGTAAAATATGAACTTATAGAATCTATTTTTGGTATAGACTTTCAAGAACTGTGAAGTTTCTGAGATTTTACCCTTCACAAGTTAGCCCACCACAGTTTCATGAATGCTAACAAAAGACATGAGACACTTGAATCAAAGGTAGAGGCTATATTACTCTCAGGAATAGCAGTAACCAGGGTATCAGCATTTCCTTGAACTGGTTTTCCTAGTCCCAATTCTCACATGATGATGTAAAGAGTGTCAGGTGACACCTACACAAACAATGGGTTACATCACAGGAGAGAAACAACAAACTTAGGAAACCAAATCTTTTATAATGGACCATAAACAAACCTGTGTTTTCCTCCAGAAGAAATCATTATCTTAATCTTCCTAGGTTATGTATGTTTTCTATACAAACATTCTTGAAAAGATAGTTCAAAACAAAAGCAGTCAATGTCTCTGCTAGCAAGATTTGTAGAAATGTAAAAGACCCGTGGAGAATTGCCTCCCAACACTTACCAGACACTCAGACCAACCTATGGCTCCTACTTAATAGAATTACTTAAACTTACACAGTGATATAATTGCCTTTCCTTGAGTGCTTTGGCCCAGGCTGCATTCTTACAACACTTATTGTTTCTATTGGACAACTCAGCACTTCAGTAGTTAAATTTAACTAACATTTATTGAAAGCTTACTTTGGACAGGACATCATACTCAGTGCTTTTGTGGACCCAAAGATGAATAAGATACGGTTCATGCTCTCTAATTACTCACAATCTGGTGGAGGACACAGGCATATAAGACCTAAAGTAAAAGCATTATAATGAGTGTAGAAAAGATTATGGGATAATAGAAGAGAGCAATATTGATCTCAAGTTGAAGAAGATAGGATTTGAGATGGAAAGTCCTTAAAGAATGGATAGATATTAAAGAGATTGATGGATGAATTGATGTGGGGAGGTAGGGAATGAACCAATTTCCCTTAATTAAGTTGGGTATCTTTCATTTGCAACTGATAACATTTTAACTGAATCAAGGCTGCCTTACTTGAAATGTTCTGAATGTCAGCTTACCCATCAAGGATACTGTACAAATGTTGCTTTAGTAAGTAGAGGGTTGGAATATATGATAGCTAAAGTCCCTTCCAATCTCAAGTGTCTATAGTTGTC
The DNA here is from genome assembly GCA_029593785.1 of Cabassous unicinctus. Classification (NCBI taxonomy): domain Eukaryota; kingdom Metazoa; phylum Chordata; class Mammalia; order Cingulata; family Chlamyphoridae; genus Cabassous; species Cabassous unicinctus. The sequence goes on from JAQZBX010001382.1 coordinate 6,706, forward strand.
TGAATTTTAAAAGAACATGCAGGAGAGTAGACATTCTATTGGCATTAATACTGCATCTGTGGAACATAGCTTTGGAAGCGACGTTGCCTCCCCTTACTATATTTAAGTACAGTGAAAACTTATTCCATAGAATGCATTTAAATGCTTCTCTGTACTCTTTCATCTACTACTAAAAAAGAGCGTTCAGTTCCTACAGCAAAGAATGTTAAAAAAAAAAAAAAAAACAGCAACAATAATGATGAACTATCATCAGCATAATGCTATGAGGAATGTAGTAAGCCCCTTTTATAAACACATCAATCATGGCAGAACCAGAAATGGATACACGGCCTTGTTCAGAACTGTCTCACAGAATTGTTTTAGAACACTGTGCCATACAGCTCTTAGCTTAACGAGTTGGTAATATTTTGCAGATTTGCGTAAAACATGTTGCTTTCCAGACGGTGTTAACAGACTTCCAACAGTTTTTGTCAATACACTCATCCTAAACAATTACATTAAGATCCATAAGGCCGTGTTTAGAGTTCTGAGAAGCAAATGTATTGTTAATGGACCATAAACTATCTTCTGACTCAATGATTTGGCTTTTTGAAATTTGTATAATAGTCAGTGGAAATTTTTCTACCATCTACTTGGCATGGAAATGCAATTAGCCTCGAGGATATAAAACTGAATGCTGAGAAGCACAGTTCTTAACATCCCTTGCACACATTTCTGATCCTATGTGTATTTTATATACAGCAAAACAATTTATACAAAATTTGGAAGAAAGGACATTGCTGAAAGTTTAAAATAGTTTTATATGTTATACAAAAAAAGTAAATAATCATGATGAACTATAACAAAGTCCTATGTATGCAATATCCTCAATTTTCCCTCAGATGGTTCTTCAAATCTCTTGTGAAATAGCTGCATTAGTGAGTCACAAATAGTCTGTGAACAGACATTCATTGCAACTTCATGCTTGTCACGCCCATTATTATCTGAGACTGGTTGCTGAAAACCCAGTTGTTTCAAACTTCTGTTTCTATCATCCTCCAAAGCTTTGAGACTGCCTCTTACACTTGTTTTCCATCTTCTTTTCTTCCCTGCCTCTTTCTATTCTATTGTCTCTCCATATTTCTTCTTCATTCCCTCTTCACTACATGCATTCTTGTTTGAGGCTAATGACTCTTAGTTCCATCTTTCCAGATGGTTCCACTTTTCTAGCTGATAATCTCCATACTTCTCCATGCATTTTGTAAATTAACCCAAATCGTACTTTGCAAGTCTTACTCTCTAGTTTTACTTTTTAAATGTCAGATTTCTTCCCCATCTTCCAAACTTATAATTTTTCACTTATTCATTCATGCATACATGCATTTGACAATTGTATATGCCAAATTTTTTAGTAAGTTAATTACTCTAGGTTGTATAGCAGATACCAAGATCTCTGGACACAGCCATCAAGGAGTTTGTCATTTCTAAGAGAAACTATGTCACAAGAACATCTTAGACATGATTAAACACTCCTTTGCCAAAGAGAGGCAAATCCAGGGGGAAAGCTCTTATCTCTCACTTTTGCAACTCATTAGATGTTTAAAAGAAGAGAAAAACAGGATTTGACTTTCTACATAGTACATATAAAAAACAGGAGTGGAAATGATATAGCACAAAAGGCTATTAGAATGAGAAAGCAACCCAAAGGCCAGCTTCTACAGTCCTGGTCTCTGATACATTGTTTATCCCAAATCTGGTATTGAAAGCAATAATAATAATAATAGCTATGGCCATCTGGCAATTTGATGTAATTATGAATTCCAAAAATATAATTGGATCATGCTTGTAAACTGATCTGTTAATCTGGGCATGATTGAGTTATGATTGGGGCGTTGACTGGGCCACGTCAGTAGGGCATTGAGCCCCATTCCTTGGTGGGTGGGGAATCAAATATAAAAGGCAAGGCAAGAACAGAGTTGAAGCCGTTTTTGAGAAGCAGTTTTTGATGTTGGAAAGAAGGCCCCAGGAGAAGAGAAGTGAGCCGTTCGTCTGATCATCTACAGCTGACCTTGTGGAGGAAACAGGAGCTAAGCCTGGAGAGAAACACAGCCCCAGGAAGAGAGGAACCCAAGAGGCCTGAACCCTGGCAAACGTCAGCAGCTCTCTTGCTCTGACACGTGGCAATGGACTTTGGTGAGAGAAGAAACTTAACGCTTTATGGCCTGGTATCTGTGGACTTCTACCCCAAATAAATACCCTTAATAAAGACCAACCCATTTTTGGTATTTCACATTAGCACCCCTTTGGCTGACTAATACAATAGCTAATACTTATTCTCAGCTTACTACATATTAGGCACTATTCTAAGCATGCTGAAAGTATTAGCTCATTTATACAATTTAAAAGGTAAGACCAATTATTATCACTATTTGATGGATAAAGAAAATGAGGCACAGAAAGCTAAGTAACTTTTTCAAAGTAATGTTGTCAATAAGCAGTGGATTTAGATTTCAAATCCAGGCAGTCTGGCTCCAGAATTCATACCCTTAGCCACAAAATCAAATAAAAGGACTCAGGGAATTCCCTGCATCCCCCATTCTTGTTTATATTTTGCATCTTCTAACCTACCCTGCCACTTTGCCATATTCTCATAAGGCCTATACATGAAGCCATTTGCCTAAAGGCAAGAAAGCCTGATCTTGCATAGGAAGATGCTAGTATTTTTAAAGTATTTGTTATCATTCAAAGAATAGTGCACGGGGAGTTAGAAAACCTAAGTTCTATAAATAATTCTAGTGCCAAAGGATTGTATGATTATGGGCAAGTCATTTTTCCTACGTAAGCCTCAAATTTCTTCTCTATAAATATAGGTCATTCAACTAGATAATATCTAGTATATTCACCAATTCTCAAATGTACTGATTCTTTGAAACACTCACAGAGACTAGAATTCCGTGGTCCTTATGATTGTATAGGGTTTGACTATTCATGCAGCTGGAGGAGAATTATAATTAGTGTGATTGTGTTCTGGTTTGTCTGGGATAGTCCCAAATCACAGCACCACTCCACAGTTAATAGCACTCCCTTTTACTCTCAAAATTGTTCTGGTTTTTATAATAAATTATATGATCATCCTAACTATAGCTTTATCTCTAGGCTGCAAATTATGTTTTCTTTGTATATAAAAGGCTTAGAAATGGATTTCTGTCTTTAATAGGATGTCAATGTTATTAAAACTGAGAATCACAAAAGTTTGATAACAATGACTAATATTTTCTCTAGAAGAAATAAAAGCAGCCCAAATTTTAGGCACTTACATGTTTTAATCTTTGGGAAAGAATAAAAAAAAAAACCAAATGTACAATTATAAGCATGGATAAAATGATAATATAGGTCTCCTTTAAAAAGCATAAAAATGCGGTTTGATTGTTATAACCCACCTACATCTGAAGTTATTATTTTGACTTTCTGACCTCGGGCAAAGGGCAAACGGCAACCATGGCTTTCGTGAGCACCACTAATCAGTCATTTTTAGCCAGTGAATAAACAACAGTTTCACAATACAAAGGATCATGACAATATTTCCAATTCATGGATTGTTTTTAACCAAATTATTCAGATCTTATTTTAGATTCCATTCTTTGAAATTTTTTTAACTAAATCCTGAACCTGGATGCCAGGAGTTTAGTATAAACTAGAAAAACTGCATTTAAATCATCTCATTTCACCCTCACATTATTACTGAGAAATAAGTGGCAAAACCCTCAATTTACAGATGAGGAAATTGAGGCTCTCAGAACTAAAGCAATTTCCCCAAGGTCGCTGTTGGTGAAAGGCTTCCCTTACTCAAAGCTCTTACAATTTTCACTGAGGTCTTTAAAATCTCTGAGAAAACTGCATTAAAGCAACACACCTCCAATAAAACATTTTCTATATCCTTGATAACTAATCAAGTCCATGTTTTCACTTGCCCAAGTTGTGACTATTTAAATGAATATTCAATTTAAAAATAAATTAACAGGAATATTATGGACTGTATTTCTTTTCTACATTTTCGCTTACTACCAAACTAGTCATTGTTTTATATTTTGATAAAGGTTTTATTTTCTTTGCTTGCCCTTCTATATCCTGTTTATTTTTACAAAAATGGGACCATACATAAGCGTATCACTTAATGATACATCGTGGACGTACCAAGATGTCAGTAAACATAGTTCTAATTTATTTGTGTGTGTGCATGGATACATATTCTACAACATGTTTATATTTTTCTAAGATTGATCCCTGAACACACGATTGAGGGGTCAAAGAATTTTTTTTCAGTGTGTATGTTACCATCTGACTTTCCTGAAGGCCATAGAAACTTGTATTCTCAGAAGCATTGTAAGAGCTACACATCTTTTTGAAATTTTGTTTCTTTCCTATTGTAATTAGTATCTCACATAAACAATTGAAAAAGCATCTAGAAACATCCTCAGATTGAGATGGTCCTGAGCCCTTTGGTTCCAGTAAAATTGATCCTGGTATAACGTGCCTATAAATTCCTTTTGCTGAGCACCAGTGAGCTTCTGAGGCAGCTCAGCTATCCCTTGTGTTCATGCCCTCCCTCCACCCGCAAAATCAGAAGGAAAAGCTCTGCAGTTTTGTCTTCACTCCTGTATGCCTCGGGGTATTGCTGTAACTCAGTTACCAGAAGGGTTAGGTAGAAAAGTCAGAGAATCAAGGAGCACATGAATAAAACCTCTTAAAGCTAGGATTTATATGGTTTAGTCCTAAAATAGTATCCAATTTACACTAAACCTCCCTGTCCCTATCCCACAAGAAATCTAAAAAGCAGATCCACCCTTTATTCATGGCTCTCAGATTATATTCAAGAGAATATAACTCATGATCAATCCTGGCAACATTTTGTACTCCCTTCTCTCCTCTCCTTTCTTTCCTTTCTTAATCTGGAAAACCCCACATTCTCCAGATTCCATCATTCACCAAAATATATCACCAAATCCCCCTTTTATTCTCAGCCTTCCTCAGCTCCTATTACCTCTGCTATTACCTCTGATATTATATTTCCCTCCAATTTTTATTTTGTAGACTATGTTATCTTCTTTGCTAAGACATTCACTTTCTCCCTACTCATAATCATTGTTATATGTATTTAATGTTTAATATATGCTAGGCCGTATTCTATGTACTTACCTTTATTAACCCATTAATTCTCAAATCAACACTATGCATTAAGTTCTATTACTTTTTTTTTTCTATATTACAAGTACAGAGAGTTAAGTTAGTTGCCCGAGTTCCCACAAATGGTAAGTGACGGATCCAGACTCTAAGCCAGGGAGTCTGGCACCAGAGCCTTGCTCCTAGCCAATCTATCTACTGCTTCCCCAGTCCCGTTTTATTCTTGAAAGGTTCGTCACAAAAAGTAAAGGAATACATTTGATTGAACCAGAGTATCTCCATGGTAAGAGCTAGGGGTTTGGGGGGAAATGGAAAATACAGGGTACACATTGGTGAATCAGGTAAAGGTTAAGGAATATAAATATCATTTTATCTCATAAGCAATTTAAATACCTGTGGGTGGGGATGTTATTTGGTTCTATAGTAGTGGCCAGATATACATAATTTGTATTTCTTTTCATTTGATTGACTATATTCCTAGTCCCACTAATCAACAATTTATTAAATCTGACCTAAACATTGAAAAATCCTATGGTATTTCAAAAGGGCATATTTCATGTTTCCAACTCTCAAAGGATTTTAAATATAGTGAATTCAAGGCTAACATCACTGAAATAATTAAAGAACATTAAGTTGTATTATATAAACTCTTCCTAACCAATTATTTGTTAGAATCCATTGGATTTCTTCCATTCTAATCTTACTATACATTCCAATTTGGTGATAAAATCCACTCTCATGCTTCTATCACTTCAATGGGAATTACTGAGAAATCTACATACTAACTCTAACTTATTTTTAACTATGACAAAAATTTTAAATTCCTAACTAGGATCTCCCTGTGGATATTGTGAGCACATCTAGAAAACATACTTCCAGAAGGCAATATATGCATATACTGTCAGTATTCTAAGTATATTTTGTTCTTTAAGAATATAACTCCAAGGCGAGAGATGAGAATTCTAATGATTAATCACTAGTTTTGTGTTTTGTGAGTTTTATCCCAAGTAAATAACACCAGTTTTTAGTTTCTTGTGGATACAATCATAATTTAACTTGAAAGCTACCATATAAAATACAAAGTTGGTTAGTATAGGGAAGATAGTAAATAGATGTTTAACCTTATTATACTTTAAATAAAATGGGAAAAATAAATGAAGAAAACTTGTGGGCCACAGCAGCTGCACAAATATTGCTGCTATTATATGAAGCCAGGATAACAATTTTTTGAAGTATTACACTTAAGTGTCTGTCAGACGTGATGTGAGACCAAGGTAAGAAAAAGAGAACAGTATCAAGAACAGAATGAGGATAAGACAGCAAAAACAAATTGAAATTGACAACAGGCAAGCAGTATAAAGTAATTTACTGTTTGCACCAATATACAAAAAGCCAAATGCAGGAATTGACTGTTGATGTGTTCCAGTGGCAATCTGAAGAAAAGACAGCCTTTGAAAATAATACAAAATGCTACATATCCTGAAAATGAGTTTTATGTCAGTTATTCCTTTGATCATTATTGATCAAACATGGTCACTGATGGATTTAGGTTGATGAGATAGTATACCAGCTGTGTGTTTCCTCTGTCCAATCTTCTCCATTTGTGGAAGAGAACAGGCAGGGGGTACTTCATGCAGAAAAAAAAAAGTATCACTATCTCTTTTCTTTGTAATCCCAAAGAGTTGTATATGAGTTTGGGAGAAGTAAGGCATTCATAGCTTTTTTTTTTAGGAGGTATTGGGGAGTGAACCTGGGTACATGGGAAGCAGGTGTTCAACCACGGACTACATTCTCTCCCCTGTAGCTATTTTTGACAAGTATGACGTTAATCTCCAGGCTAAAGCATTACAAATATCTATGAATAGGAAACAGTAGCCTTTATCCACTTGAATGAATCTTTTAATCTGACAGATTGGAAGGATGAATAGAACAATATGCAACTTCTTCATTTGTAAATCAAGGGTTAGATTGTTGAGGCTGACTGAAAGAAACCCAAGCAGCACTCTTGAGGGTACAGAGGAATGAAGTTCTATTACGTGCAGGCCCAGAGGAGAATTCAGTCTCCAAATTAAAGCCCTGTTTCTCGATTTTCATAAGTATATAGGAACACTAAGCAAGCAAATTCCTAAGCAAGTGGGCAGGCAGAGTTACAAAAGCAGAGGAGGTTAGCTTATCCTCCTAAAGCAGAGGGCCATTAGGGAGGAAAAGAGTCATTATCTGTTTAGAGTTGTAAATTTCAATTCAAAGGGGCAGGGGGGTAGTGCTTATCTTCCTGACGTGGATTCCATGGAGAAAAGGGGGGAAGGGGGGAGAAAGGGACTGAGGAGAGTTTACTTTCTTAAAGCTGTGGGTTTCTTCTGAGGGGGGTTAGTGTCCCAGCACTTCCCTTATCATCCCCGCTTTTGATGCCCTTATAATTCTTTATGGGGCATCATCTGCTAACATGGGGGTTTTTCTACAGTCCCCAAGGGCTGATATTTAACACGGGGCATTACTTGGTGTTTTAAGGTGTTTACGCGGGAAGTGATGTATTGTGTTCGGGTCGAACGCATGGCCCGAAAGTTAAGAGGAAAAAGACTGAGGCTATTACTGGCATAAATGGCAAAATCCAGGAGAGGAGATACTGGAAGTAGTTGCCGTTGGCAGATGCCTGGTATACACAGTTTAAACGGTCTTTGGCTCGTTCCTTCAGTAGGGCTACTTTGTCCCTAACTATTCCTGAGGAGTTTGCATAGAAACAGCATTCTTCCCCCAGGACCTGACAGATCTCCCCTGAACCTGCGGTGAGCAAGTCTAATCCTTACCTGTTTTGTAAAACCACTTCTGCCAATGAGTCTATCTTGTCCTGCAACCTGTTGAGAGCCCCCAATATTTCTTCGAGGTCATTTGATATTTCCTGTGCTAGTGTTTGTAAGCCCTCCAGACCAACTGCAAGTGAGGCCCCCGCTACTGCTGTGCTCCCGACTACTCCTAGTCCTAAGAGTATCAGAATTGCCTGTATTGCTCGTTTGGCTCAGGAGAGCTCTCCAGGCAATTCATCTCCCTACACCAAGAACAATGGTACTGGCCAAGCCAGGTAGCAGATGCCCTGGCCTTCCTGGGGTAGGCACCAGTAGGTGTTGGTGCCATAGACCCAGATGGTAGAGTTTGCGGCACATCGGTCAGGCTCATTGAGTGGGCGGGTGGTGTTATAGTCGGCCCTTCCACGAGGGAGGATGGTTGAAGGAGACCTGGTAGTTGTTTTTACAGTTAGCCAGTTTTCCGGGGGGTTCAGTTATGCAGACCAGGAGAGGCCTGGTTCCCGCCAAAGAGCTGTCATGGTTCAGGAGGGTTACATTCCATGGGACAGGTATGGGGAAGATGGTTAGACTGGAGGAAGTGCACAGCCAGCAGGAGGCAGCTATGTCAGGCCGAGATTCCTTCAGGAGTTGGTGGAAATTTCGAGCCTCGTTCAAAACAACATTGCGGGGGGCTGTTCTAACTTTGGCTTTTAGTGTCTGGGCAGCTTTACTGATATTTTTCATCAGGGTTTTCTCTGGGGGTTGAGTTAACAGGATCAGTTGGACCAGTATGAGGTCCCCTGGGTCCGGCCCTGATGGGTCGTATATTCCGATTCTTAGTTTTAGTCCTGTCTGGGCCTTTAAAAAGGTATTTTCTGATCCGGTGGTTATGTTTAATAAGGTGAGTTTTATGGGGACACAGGTTTCTATGCCACACCCTGCCAGGCTGGGGATTTTCTGTAGGAGATATGGAGAAGTCGGCGGGACCCCCTTCCAGGGAGCAGTGGCACCTACCAGCATGCTCCAAGAGCGGCAGAATCCTCTGCTCTTTGAGGGGTCTCAGCAGAGGTATTTGTCATAACTCCCATAGTTGCAAACCCTACACCCTCTCCTGGGGGCAGGTATGGGAGTGCAGGGGTATGGGGCAACCAGTAAGGTGTAAGGAGCATGATCTTGGATTGCCCTGCAAGTGTCATATATTACAGAGGCTGAAGATGCACCTACTGAGAACGGGACTGAACCATTCAGCATGGATTGCTTGCCCCAGCTTTGACTAACTTGCAGCTGCCATAGATTTTGGGGGCAGGTATTGGCTCCTAGGGAGGGGGCAAGGAAGGAAAGGACAAGCAAGTCAAGGCACAGAAGCATCCTATTATACACCAGGAAGCAATTGCAATTAGGGCTCTATTTGCAACAGTCCAGTCTGCAGGGGCCACAGCAGCGAGTCCAACTCCAAATACCAAGGCGAGCAGGCCATATAAGCACAGGATCCACCACGAGCAGGGGTCCATTCAGCAGGCGTTTGACAAGGTCAGTGCTCGGGGATCCCAGGCGACTCACACTATCAAGGGGTGGTCGGGTATGGGTTGGGCTGTCCAGCTGTCCTGCTCTTTATTGGAGTGTGCCTTCTTGACCCTGGAATGATGTATCCAAGGGATGATGCCTGCAACTTTAAGAGCAGTAGGAGTTACAAGGATCACAGGATGTGGACCTGTCCAGGAAGGCTGAAGGGTTTTTTTTTTTCCATTCTTTGACCCAGACGAGGTCTCCTGGCCTGTGGGGGTGCACCGGGTGTCCCAGGGGGATGAGATTCTGGGACAAGACAGTTTTATGTATTTCGGCTAGAGTTTTCCCCAGCTGCTGGAGAATGGGATCTTGGCTAGCCTCCCCCAGAAGTGTGAGATTTGCTTTGAAGGCCCGGATAATTGGGGGTGGCCACCCAAATAGAATTTCAAAGTGTGAATAGCCTGTGGGTCCTGAGGTACACCTAACTTGGAGAAGGGTCAAGGGAAGTAAGTCTACCCAGGGGAGACCAGTTTCCTGGCAGAATTTGGCTAGGGTGGCTTTGAGGGTTCGATTCATGCGTTCAACTTTCCCTGAACTCTGGGGCCTATAAGCAGTTTGGAGTTTCCTCTTGATTCCTAACATTTTTGCTAGCTCTTAGACTATAGCAGCCATGAAGGCCGGGCCATTGTCACTTACAGTTGAGAGTGGCAGCCCGTGTCATGGAATGATTTCTCTAAGTAAAGCCTTAGTCACTTCTCTTTCCTTTTCAGTGCGAGTGGGGAAAGCTTCAACCCAACCTGAAAAGGTGCGTATCATCACCAACAGATATTTGTACCCCGACTTGGTGTCACTTCTGTGAAGTCTACTGTGGTATCTTCAAATGGGGCCGTCCCCATGTGCTGGACACCTGCCAGAGCATGGAGGCCCTGCAAAGGGTTGTTTTTGGCACAAACTTGGCACTGGCTGCTGATGGTGGCACAGAGAGAAGTTAAACGGGCTGTGTAATAGTATCTCCCAAGCAAGACTTCTAGCGCAGTTTTCCCTAGGTGGGTAAGTTGGTGGTATCACTGGATGAGGGCATGAGCAGCTCCTTTTGGTTACAAAAATCTGGTCATCTGGGAGCAGCCAAGTTCCTTTGGGGGTTCGGCTTCCCCCTTCTCTTTCAGCCCACTCATGCTCTTCCTGGGTATAGCTTAGTTGATTAGTCTCTTGTCCTAAGAGGAACGGCTGCGGTGTTAATTCTGGGACTTGTATTCTGTGGGTTTCTTCAGCCACTTGCTGAGCTGCTTTGCCGGCTAGTCTGTTTCCTTGAGCGACCATATTCATTCCTTTCTGATGTCCCCAGCAGTGGATGATGGTGACTTTGTCTGGTTTCCAGATTGCTTCTAACAGTTGGAGGATTTCTTCTTTGTTTTTCATTTCCTTTCCCCCTGCAGTTAGGAGACCTCTTTTTTTATAAATTGCCCCATGGATATGAATGGTAACAAATGCATACTTAGATTCAGTATAAATGTTTACGCCTTGCCCAGTGGCTAGCTACAAGGCTCGGACGAGCGCCCAGAGTTCTGCTCATTGCGCAGACCATCCCCATGGTAGAGATGCTGCTTCCACCACCCGTTCAGTAGTAGTGACTGCATATCCAGCAAGCTTTTCCCCATTTTAACAAGACTGCTCCCATCTGTAAATAGTGTCTGATCTGGGGAAGGGAGTGGTTTGTCTTGGAGGTTAGGGTGATTGGCGTAAACTTCTTCAGTCACTTCAACACAGTCATGTTAAGGAGCCCCTTCCTCATTTGGCAAAAAGGTGGCAGGGTTTAGACTGCGCACCATTTCTATTGTCACTGGGGTTTTCACAGAGTAAACCTTGGTAATGTGCGAGCCAGGGATTCGATATCCACCAATGCCTGTGTGAGTTCATTAGGGCAGTGACTGCATGTGGCACCATAACATGAATTGCCTATCCGAGAGTTAATTTGTCGGCTTCTTTGACGAGGGTTACAGTTGCTCCCAGAGCTTTCAGGCAGGGTGGCCACCCTGCAGCCACAGAGACCAGCTGCTTGGAGAGGTAAGCGATGGGTCTTTGCCAGGGGCTGACTGTGTGAGAACCCCCAATGCTACTTTGTCTTTTCATGCGCGAACAGGTTGAAGTTTCAAGTTACATCCGGGAGCCCCAAAGCAGGGGCTCCGCCGAGTTGTCTTTTGATGTTTTGAAAAGCCCCTTGTTGAGCTTTTCCCCAGGCAAGAGGCTCTTTTTCTGGACCCACCAGAACTTCATAAAAGGGCTTGGCCATGGCTGCAAACCCAGGAATGCAGATGTGGCAGAACACTGCAGCCCCGAGGAACTCGTGAAGCTTTCTTTTTGTGGTGGGGGTAGGGATGGTGCAGATCACTTTCTTTCATTCGGGTCCAAGCATCCAGTGCCCTTGTGTGATGCTGAACCCTAGGTACTTGACCTGCTGTTTACAGATCTGGGCCTTTCTCCAAGACACTTTGTACCCAGTCTGTGTTAGAAGTTGTAGGAGAGTCTGGGTCTCTCTCCAGCAGTCCTCTTCCATTTCACTGGCAAGTAGGAGGTCATCTACATATTGCAAGAGGGCACACCTGGAGTCTTCCTGGGGGGTAGGTGGTCAAATCTGCTGCCAGGCATCCCCGAAAAGGGTAGGGGAGTTTTTGAAGCCCTGTGGGAGCCGGGTCCAGGTTAGCTGAGTTTTCTGCCGGATTTTGGGATCTTCCCATTCAAAAGCAAACAGAGTTTGCCTCAGGGGGGCCAGCCACAGGCAGAAGAAAGCATCTTTCAGGTCCAGGCAAGTGAACCAGGCGTCTTCAGGTGACAGCTGTCCTAAAAAAGTGTACAGGTTGGAAACAACCTGATGTAAGGTGAGAGTGGCATTATTAATGGCTCGTAAACTCTGTGCTGGTCGATATCTGGTCCCATCTGGCTTTTTTACTGGTAATAATGGGGTGTTCCAGGGTGACTGGCATTCAATTAGAATTCCTTCTTTCTTCATGCAATCTATGTGTTTGACTATGCCCAATTGCGCTTCACGGAGGATTGGATACTGCTTCTGCCAGATTGGGACCGCTCCAGGCTTCAGGTCGATGATGATGGGTGCATGGTTCTGTGCCATTCCTGGTGAGTTTTTTCCACCCAAACCTGGGGGAAATGTTCCAGCAGTTTTTCCGGATTCTGACCTGAACTTTCTTCCGCATGAAATCTCCATTCTTCACTTTGGGGTATGGTGACAAGGAGAGTGAGGCCAGTTCCGAGGCTTAAGCTTGCTGGCACTTCAGGTTTGAAGATAATCTGGGCTCCCAGTTTGTTTAAGAGGTCCCTACCAAGCAGGGGAACTGGACATTCAGGCAGGTACAGAAATTCATGACTCACTTCATGGCCACCAAGCTGGCAAGTTCTTGACTGGCAAAAAGGCCATTGGCTTGACTGGTCCCCAGTCACTGCTATAATATTAGCAGTTTTTCCGCTAAAGGGGGTGACAGGGATTGTGGCCACAGAATGTTCAGTGCCAGTGTCCACCATGAAAGTCATTGACTTGCCCCCGACTTGTAGTTTGACCATGGGCTTGTGGGGTCCAAGTTCCAGTGAGCCCAGTTGCCCCTATTCAGAGTTCAGCCCTGCCAGCTGGATCAGATGGTCTTGGGGCTCAGGTTGGTATTTCCCTTTAGGGATGTTCCCTCTATGTGCCTGAGTCCTTTGGGGGCACTCATTTTTCCAGTGTCCACTTTCTTTGCAGTAGGCACATTGGTCTCTGGCCAGAAGCACCTTTCTGGTGCTTGTCCCCCCTTTTTGAGGTGGCTCTTCTCATCTGGTGGGGTCAGGATTTCCAAAGGCTGCTGCCAGTAGGGAGGCTTGATGTTTTATTCGCTTCTTGGCTTCTTGTTCTGCGGCTTCATCTCAATTGATGAATACTTTGTTGGCGACTTCCAGGAGTTGAGCGATGTTCATCCCTGCAAACCGTTCTAAATTTTGAAGCTTTCTTTTAATACCCATTGCTGCCTGTGCAATAAAGGTGGCATTCACCATCCTCTGGTTTTTCAGAGCCTCTTGGTCAAAAAGAGTATAGCTTCTGAAGGCCTTGCAAAGCCGTTCATATTCTGGAATCTCAGTACTCGAGATTTCAAGAGGTGATCAGTCTCCTCTTCTGTCTGGAGATGGGCCTGACTGAGGACTTGGCACGCAGCACCTTACCTTTCCAGAGTTTTCTGGCACGGTTCAGTCCGCCTCCCCACTGAGTCAGGCAGGGTGTAGGGACGCAGACTGTGGGGACCGCCTCAGAAGAGGTTTCATCAAGAGGACAGGTGGCGCCCACCTCTTTTGCTTGGAGATTGCCATTGGCTGCGCCTGTCAGCGCCAAGCCGGAGGTACAAAGGGCCTGCTCGATTGGGTTTTTAGCAGTCAGGGAACCAAATATTGTGGCTGACGGAAAGAAACCCAAGCGGCACTCTTGAGGATACGGATGAACGAAGTTTTATTATGCGCGGGCCTAGAGGAGAATTCATTCTTCAAATTCTGAGCCCTGTTTCTTGATTTTCATAAGTTTATATAGGAACACTAAGTGGGCAAATTCCTAAGCAAGTGGGCAGGCAGGGTTAGAAAAGCAAAAGGAGTGAGGTTAGCTTATTTTCCTAAAGCAGAGGGCTCTTAGGGAGAAAAAAGAGTCATTATCTGTTTAGAGCTGTAATTCCAGTTCAAAGGGGCAGGCGGAGGGTGCTTATCTTCCTAAGGATGTGGATTCCATGGAGAAAAGGGGAGGAGGGGAGAAAGGGACTGAGGGGAGTTTATTTTCCTAAAGCTGTAGGTTTCTGCCAAGGGGGAGTTAAGGTCTCAGCACTTCCCTTATCAAGATTACCTATAACATACAGTTATTATTAGGATCAATCGCTACAGTTCACATAAAAACATTAATAATGTTAATTCTTTTATTAACATTATTACAATTATTGTTAAATAATTATTACTCCCAGTTTTCCCCCTCAGTAGATTCTGTACCTCCTACTACATAGTAGATATTTTGTTTTTATTTTAACTTTATTTTTGTTATTGTCTGTCCTGTCTTCTTTTGATAAGACTTCCCTGACTTTTCTATAATTGGACCTAGCCACATTTCCTACCAGTTCCAAGATGGGCCTAGGTCTAATCCAATCAATAAGTACCATGCCTCTGGCTACTGTGATTGTTTCTGGATAGAGAATGTGATAAAAAATAAAGATAATCAGAACAGTGAGATTTTATCTTGGGACTTTTGCTGGAGGGACTGGAAAGAGGAATTCATTGAATTTAAATCAAGGAAGAAGTAAGGCTGAAGCTTCTGCAGTTGCCACACCCATTGAGAGACCATGTGTCTGAGATTGAAGTCAACACAGATGAACCAAATCCACGGCTCCTGAATCAAGCTGTATCGTTAGACTTTCCAGGCACATGAGCCAATGACTTCTTCTTTTCTCTTACCTTGACTAAGGATTTTCTCTCTCTCCCTCTTTTTCTCTCTCTTACCTAGTCCAAATAAGGAACCTGTACAACACCTACCTCTATCCTATACCCGATATCTTGAGTCCTTTGGTGCAAGGACTACCAAGAATATGTTTAAAAACAAATAAAAATAAATGTCTTGTCTGACATTTTGCCAACTAGAAAGTTCTAGAAATTCTAATATTTCCACACAAAACCTCAGTGTACTCAGTGGCCCAGGTATCAAAACTAAATAAATAGAACAAAATACATTGGGTTTTTGAGGTTATTTATTTTCATGCATTCAGCAGGAAGAAAACAAAATTGATATCTCTGCTTCAAAAGAAATTTGCAAACAATTATAATTTACATGAATAAATAAGTCATTCAGTTATATTAGGGAAAAAAGGTCATTATTTGAATTAGGAAGGAGAGCAAAAAAAAAATGTGCAATAGGAAGTTAATGTCTGATGTATCTTGAAAGTGGCAGGTATATTAAAGTTCACTTTGATGAAACAGAAATGTATTTGACAGAGTATTAGTATATTTAGGTATAGTGACATTACCTGAGATGACTAACAGGAACTAGTCAAATTCAAATGACATTGCTGCATTTTAAAAGTCTTTCTCCTAGAATCCTAACACCAGTTGTTGGGAGTGTGTCACAGCTGTGTGGTAAGAAAACAGGTTGGTAAATTTGATCATAATAGACTTGGATTGAGGCAGGTAGGACAATGGAGTTAAGAAAAGGGAAATCACAGGCTGAGGGGTGTTAGCTGATTTAGTAGCTTAAATAAAAGTCCTAAGGGCAAGATTCAAGCAGGAGAGACAAATTCAGGATACTGAGGTTTCTGGTCTCAGACTGCTTCCTGGGGCAAACTTCAGCACTCTGGTAGTTCCCAAAGCATGTAACCGCTTGAACCTAATCCAAGGCTTCTTTCTCTGTGACCTTTTATCCTACAACCACAGCATCTGGCCTGCTCTTCCCTTTGAACAAATTTTTCTGATTGTTCCAGCAGTATTAGTAGTTTTGCTAAACTCAGTCTCTGGGCACTGGAGATAAATCTCAGGGACATCCCATCCTGGCATCAGATGAAAGAGCTATGAATTTGTTCTGTTTTAGGCCTCTTTCTATGTAGCATCTACAGGAATTATCTGACAACTTTTATTTCACATATCTGAAAAGGCAAGTATGTACAAGAATATTTATTAGAAGATTGTTTAAAATGGCAAAAGACCAGAAACTTAGATATTAATCTATAGGGGAATACATAAATAAATTTTGGTACTTCTATGAAAAGAAATAGTATACAGGAATGAGATACAACACGCAAATACAAGCAGAGATATGAGACAATTTCTAAGATATACTATTAAGATATTTTT
This sequence comes from Cabassous unicinctus, assembly GCA_029593785.1. NCBI lineage: Eukaryota > Metazoa > Chordata > Mammalia > Cingulata > Chlamyphoridae > Cabassous > Cabassous unicinctus. Next base: position 23,001 of record JAQZBX010001382.1, read on the forward strand.
TGAATGGACAAATAAAGAGTATATTTCCATCTATGGAAAAATAGGCTATATATACAAACACATGTATATATAAATAATATTACTGGAAGGATATACAAAAACTGGTAACTTCTAGAGACAAGGTCTAAGTAAGTATTTGAATTTTTTTTACCACGTGCATATTTTACTTTTTGAATGAAAATGCTGTTCATAAATACATCATTGAAAGTAAAATGTAAAGGAATGAATCATTGTGGAACCATCCATTGTGTTCCTTCATGTAATGTATTAGTCAGGGATCTCTAGGGAAACAGAACCAAGAGAATATATATATATATATTCCCAGTGCTGTATGGCAGGCTGCAAGCTGGGAACTCCAGTAAAGTTTTCAATTAAAAACCCAGGAGAAGCTTGCTAGCTGAAGTAGAGACAGAAATTCTTCTTTCTGACTGTTAAAATCTTCAGTCCTCCCTTTAAAGCCTTCAACTGAGTGGATGAGACTTCTCTCATTGCTGAAGGCAATCTCCTTTGTTGATTGTAGTTGTAATCAGTCATAGATGCAATCAACTGACTGATTAATTTAAATCCAGAAAATATCTTCACAGTAACAATCAGTGCTTGCCTGATCAAACAACTATACACCATAACCTGGCTAAGTTGTCCCATGAACTTAACCATCACATGTAGATTTGAGCTAGCTCCAAAATTTGAGCTGTTAATACAGAGCTAGCAAACTCCAATAAGCCTAAGCCACTGAAGTAAATTACCAAAGGTATGCCACTTATTTTTTACCTCTTTTATATAAAACTTAAAAATTAAAATAGGTTGACTCACAGACAAAGGAGCAATGTCCAAGCTTTTGGAAATCCAGCCCTTGTGTTCAAAATTCTGTTTTTGACTCTTTAACACAATTAAAAGAACATTCTCCAGGAGTTCGTATGAATGTTTAGAGAAGTAAGAGTGTGGGAACAAAAGTCACAGACATTTGTTCCAAAACAGATCATTTTCTGCTTAACATGATTAGGAACTTCTTTCAATAGAAATTGGCTACCAAAATTTCTCAGAATTGCATCCCATTCCAGAGCACATAATGATTGCAGGGCAAATCAGTGTCTTGGAACCCTAAAAATTTCAGAAGAAGAGAGAGCTTATAAATGTACCAAGGAGACAAACTTCTTGTACCTATAAACAAAAAAAAATCATGTTAACTTTAAACCTCACTTACAATAAAGATGGGAACTTTGTACCCAAGAGGTCTTTTAACTATATTAAGAGACGTATGACATGTTACTCAGATTTAGGTTTGAAAACAAGCTCTGAATAGGAAAGACTCTTATTTACAGAAAATGTAAATTTATTTATATGTATGTATGTATTTTTGTTCTTCATGATAGTCTAGAATTTTTATTTTATCTCAGGTAACTTTGGACAATTGGCATAATGGGATATTTTCTCTTTGATTAAGTAACAGCTTAATTGTATCATTGAAAAAAAAATAGTGTGGGTTTAATACATTGTAAATTTTACAGAAGCACTACTTTGCTATAATAATTGAATAACTGAAGCTACATTTAACAACAATCTTACCAGTAGTTGTATACAAAGTATTATACAGATTACTAATGATGATACTGCAGCAGTTGCAAAAATGATACCAGTTCAACAAACATCTAACAGTACAATACAATATTCTTCTTAGAGGAAAAGTAATAATGCTAGACTTTCATCTCCATGGGCTTATCAATATTAGATACTCAGAAACCAAAACACTCTCATTTCTCAACCTTAACACTGTAAATACAAATCTTCACTTGTATGTCATTAATGATTCCTTGCTAAATATGGGTCTTAAGTAATATCTAAAGGTCAATTTTCTAATACTTGAAGCAATCTCTTAAATAAGGTGTAGCAGTTGTCTTGCTCCAACATGTGGCAACAGACTTTGGTGAAGGAAGATACTTATGCTTTATGGCCTGATAACTGTAAGATTCTACCCCAAATAAATATCCTTTATAAAAACCAACCAATCATTGGTATTTTGCATCAGCACCCCTTTGGTTGACTAATACAGAATTTCGTACCGAGGAGTGGGGAAGTGCTTTTGCAATTACCGGAATGTTGGAATGGTTTTATAAATGGGTAAGGGGTATTTTTTGGAGGAATTGTGAAATGCTCAATGGAAAAGGCCTAGATCACTTTGAAGAGACTGTTGATAGTAATATGGATGCTAAAGAGACTTTTAATGATGCCTTAGAAATAAATAATGAAACTATATTATTGGAACTGTTGGAAAGGTAATCCACGTTTTAAAGTTGCAGAGAACTTAGCAAAATTAACTCCTGGTGTTTTATGGAAGGCAGAATTTGAAAATGGTGAACCTGAGAATTTAGCTGAAGAACTTTCCAAAGTAAACTCGGAGAATGCAGCTTGGCCTCTCCTTGCAGCTTATAGCAAAATACTAGATAAGCAAAATATGCTAAGGACTGAACTCTTGGGCACAAAGGAAACAGAAACTGATTCTGGAAATTCCAAGCCTCTGGAAATCGAGCTCCCAGACGATAATGTCACATTTGAGGACTTAACTAAACTTGGAACTTGTAAATCAGGATTGAAGATGCAGTTATCTAGGAAAGACAGTAAGACATTGGAAAGTCTTACTGAATGCTTCCTGAATGCTTCCTGCATGCTAAACCAACAAAGTTTTTGAGAGAGCTGTATGAACAAAACCACTGTCAGCTTGATCAGAAAAGGACATGGAAAGGAGGGATTGAAGGAGAAATAGCTTCAAGAGGAAAACCATGGAAGCTGAGATCTGGAATTAAGACATCACCTTGGGCCAAGAGAAGAACCCCACCCATGTGTACAGAGAGGGTGAGTTTACCCTGGCAGTTGAAGAGGGTGGATGTTCCCACCCGATGTTCTGGGAGAGTTTTGCCACCCCAGGGTACAGAGACAGTGAAGCACATTCCTCAAAGATTAGGGTGGTTAAGGTCACCACCCCATAGGTCTGAGAGGGGTACACCTATGCCCATGGATTAGGGAAGGCCAGGTGGTCAACTTGTTGCTCTGAGAGGGTTGAGCCTGTATGCCAAAGGTAGGGAAGGCCAGATGGTAAACTCATTGCTCTGTGAGGATCGAGCCTGTATGCCAAAGGTTAAGGGGAATGTTGTCTTCACCTCACTGTACTAGGGGAGCTAAGACTCTAACCCAAAGATTGGGTAAGGTGTGGCAATCACCCCAACACTCTTGGAGGGTAAGGTCCAGAGCTTGGTCGACACACAGATGCTTGATAAGGGTGGAACCAAGAAAATGGCCATTGAGCAAGCCTATGGAAAGGGTGAGTTTCCATGAGGCTCCAAGGAGAAGAAACCATCGCCTTAAGAGTGACTTTCAGACTTTGACATCTAATGAAGTAGGTCCTGCAGGTTTACTGAACTGCAGAGGACCTGACTCATGTTTCCCTACCAATTTTTCCTTATTATAATGAAAATGTTTATCCTTTGTCTGTCCATTTGTGTATTGGAAGCAGATAAATGATTTTGTAAGTTTCAGAGGTCTACAACAGAAGGGACTTTGCCTCAAGGATGAACTGTATTTCTTTAAACTGATTATGATATGATTTTGTACTTGCATTATTACTGATTTAAGATTTTTTGAATATTGTAATGTATTTTTGGAATTTAGAGGATGAAGTGTAGCAGTTTGGCAGTTTGATATAATTATGAATTCCAAAAATAGATATTGGATTATGCTTGTAAACCGGTCTGTTCATCTGGGCATGATTAACTTATGATTACGGCTTTGATTGGGCCACGTCAATAGGGTGTTGAGCCCTGCCCCTTGGTGGGTAGGGTCTCAAAGATAAAATACATGGCAAAGGACACAGTTGGAGTTTTGAGTTGGAGTTCTGATGCGGAGTATTGAGCTGGAGCCCCAGGAAGAAGGCATATAGAAGAGCTTGGTCGTAAGGAAGGAGAGAAGGCCCCGGAAACAGACACGAGCCATTTGTCTGACAGTTCACAGCTGGCCTTGTGGAGAGAGGCAAAGGCTAGAGAGCCTCATAGTCTACAGCTGACCTTGTGGAGGAAACAGAGGAGCTGAGTCCACAGAGAAACAGAGCCTTGGGAAAAGAGAAACCCAAGAAGCCTGAACCCTGGCAAACGTCAGCAGTTTTCTTGCTCCAACACATGGCAACAGAGTTTGGTGAAGGAAGAAACTTATGCTTTATGGCCTGGTAACTGTAAGCTTCTACCCCAAATAAATACCGTTTATAAAAACCAACCGATTATTGGTATTTTGCATCAGCACCCCTTTGGCTGACTAGTACCGAAAGGGAGGGGGCCTTCTGAATGTTTATAGTCAGTACTTTTTTATCACCAAGATTTCTGGAAGAACTCAATTTTAGAAACTGAGTTCATGTGCAAGAGCACAGCAAGTGGTACAGTTTATACTTGATCCCAGTTTTCTCACTTTATGACATTACTGTAATAGTTATGGGATAGAAACACACATACACATTTATATTCACACTCACATACAGTACAATTTCACTCATCCAGACAATACTTGTTTGCAATTAAGAAAAAAGAAGACGGCTCATGTGGGCACCCAGGCATGAAATATACTTAAACCTGGAATGTAAGAAGGCAATATTCTTCAAGTAAACAACAACTGCACAGTGATAAAATATACATTAATATTGACACATGCTGTCTTAAGTGGTCCGATAGTAGATAAAGACTGAAAAAGTCAGAGATGCCATCCAGAAAAGTCAATATGCTTTCTCTCTAGAAAACTTAAATTTAAATGTGAGGCGTTTACTGGTCCACTGTTAAAAACAGACAATGCTTTCTTGTTTCTGCCAGGGGGGCAAAATGGTGATTTGCTCAATAGGGAGATACAAATATGAATTTCTATTTACCAAACTCAGGCAGCAGACATTTTAATGTGGGAAACTAGTTAAGAAGTGCAAGGCAGACTCTGATAAGAGCTACATTAAGATATTCAATACTGCCATAGACTCTGTAAGAAGAAAGACATATGGAAATGTGTAATAGTATTTGTGTCTAGTGGGATTATGATATATAGATACACTTTATATTTTCCAGGATTTTTACCATAAGCATGCATTACTTTTAGAATGAAAAAAGTTAAATGTCTATTTTTAAAGGCTTCATAGTCCAAATGATAATTTACTTATCACTAAAGCAGAATTCATGAATATAATATGCACTACCAAGTATAATACATATACTAGGGATTTTTCTGCCCTTTAAGTTTTAAACTAGAGCGCGTATTTAAATTAAACTGTATAATAGGTATCAGTACTTAGCTTTCAGAATCCAGGACAGTCTCACTTTTCTATAAAGCCTTGTCCCCATAACAATCACTTACACTCTCCTCAAGTTTGCATAATTCCTATTAAGTCTATCAACAATTTGGTATTTTAACTTGCTTTTTATAATAGCTATTTGTGTGAGTGTGTGTATGTATGTGTATATATGTGTGTGTGTGTGTGTGTGTGTGTATATATATATAATCTTTCCAACTGTGTGGTATGGTCCTTGAAGATAATGACCAAATCTTATAGATCATTGTAGGCAATAAATGCCTGCACAATGTTTTGATCATCACTGTAAAATATTCAGTAAAAATTTATTCATTTATAACATAATCTTAATCAATTGATAAAAGTTGAAGTTTCATATTTAAATATATCACAGCAGTCACTGACTTAAAAATAAAATAAATATGAAATCAACAACTTTATTGTTATTGAGTGATTTATTGTGTAAAATATATATCTCACCTCTGTTCTCCTTTAATGATTTTGCTTGAAGAATATATATGCTAGAGCACACTAGTGCTTATTTCTTGGCCCTAAAATACCAGATATTTAAATACAACTTTGTAACAGGGAAGAACACTTAGTCATAAGATCATAGATGTATTAGTCAGCCAAAGGGGTACTGATGCAAAGTACCAGAAATCTGTTGGTATTTATAAAGGGTATTTATTTGGAATAGAAGCTTACAGTCACAAGACCATAAAGCATAAATTATTTCCGTCACCAAAGTCTGTTGTCACATGTTGGAGCAAGACGACTGCTTTCTCTGTGATGGTTCAGCTTTCCTCTTCCTCCTAAGGCTCTGTGGTCCCAGCTCCCTCCTTTCTCAGCTGTAGGTTAGCATAAGGTTCATCTGTCTCCCCAGGGCTTGTTTCTTTCCAGGCTTAGCTGCTCTGTTCTCTCTACAAGGTCAGCTGTAGACTATCAAGCTCTCTCTCTTCCTGGGGCCTCTGCCATGTCTATGGAGCTGTCTCTATTCCTCTGTGTTCTTCTCCTGTGTGCGTTTACTTCCTGAGGCTCCAGCATCAAAGTTCCCACCCTCTCCTCTGCTGTGTCACCCAAGGGAGCAGAGACTCAACATCCCACTGTCATGACTGAATCAAAGTCTTTATCATAATTTAATCAAGTAAAAGTGAAATTCTGAATTTAATACAATCTAATATGCCCAGATGAACAGACAAGTTTACAAACATAATCCAATATCTATTTTTGGAACTCATAAACAATACCAAACTGCTCCAATAGAAAAATTATTTTCTAAAACCTTCCCAGGTGGAAGAATAACAGCAGTTGGTATGTCAGAATAGTCTGACTTTTCCATAATTTACTCCATAGGTTTGTTAGTCACCTTTGTCTGTTTGTAGTGGCTATTGGGGAAATCATGCTGGGATTGTTATGTCTATTTTTGCTTCCTCCTTCTAAGTTCAAGGAAGAAGTGTCCACACGTTTTCAAAGACCAGATCCTTTATCTGTGCTTTCAAGTTCCAACATCTTTAGATTCTGCTCTTTCAAGTGTATGTTCTCTTTAACCATTCCTCTATTCCCTCCTCTTTTAACTTCAAACATGCAGCACTTCCCTTTTTTATTTTTGAAAAATATTTTTATCTTTCTAATCAAGGCCCCAACTTGCTGCTTTCATTCAAATTTTTCTTTGCATAAGTTGCTTCATACTCTGTCTTCCATTTTGCCACCACTCACTCCTTATTTCCATTTTATCTGTAAAGCCACTGCACACAGATATGCAGGTCATAATTTATATCAATAGCACCTCAGAAATGTGCAGTGCACAACCTGCAAAAACATATATGGTGGTCTTGTTTACCTTGTACCACTTGTCTTTTCTCACCTTTCTCCTCCCCACTCTTTCCCCTACCTCATTTAAAATTGTACTGCATGTAGTTTCTAGGTTAAATTTTCTAAAATATCATTTTGAAATCTTTCTCAAATAGGATGAAGTCTAAATGCCTAACCTAGGTTTTTCAATGCTCAATGCTTGTCTTTGCCATCTCATTCATACTCTTGCACAAAGCTTTCACTCCAATCACATTCATGTCTCAAATAGACTTTTCCTAATTTCATCACTTCATCATTTAGCATATGCCATCTCCCTTCTAGGAACGTTTTGTCCATGTCTCCACCATGCAATTTGTACATAGTCTAGTCTCTATAAAGCTTCACTGACTACTTGAGCCCACAAGCATTTCTCTGTCTCCTCTCTGAGTCTTATACCATTTATTACTATTTGACACATATGTACTGTCTTAGTTTGCCAAGGCTGCTGTAACAAATTACCACAAACTGGGTGGCTTAAAACAAAAATAATTATTGTCTCACAACTCTGGGAGATGGAAGTACAAATCAAGGTGTTGGCAGAGCCATGCTTTTTCTGAAGTCTGTAGGGTTCCGGCAGTGACTTGTTGGCAATCCATGGTGTAACTTAATTGTTGCCTCTATCCCAAGGCTGTTTTCTCTGCCTGTATGTCTGTCCAAATTTCCTCTCTTTATAAGGACACCAGTCATATATATTGGGTTAGGGTCCACCCTTATCGATTGACCTCTTCTTAATAAACAACATATTCAAAGATCCTATTACCAAATAGGAATCACATTCACAGGACAGGAGGTTAGGACTTGAACATATATTTTTAGGAGATTAATTCAATCCATACCATATAGTGACTTTTCATTATACTTATTCAGGTATGTGTATATGCTTTCTTTCCACTTAGAGTTAGCTCCTAGAAGTTAGAGATCAGATGTTATTCCTTCTTCTATCCTCTAAAGTGTCCAGCACCATGCTTTACATATTGTGATATACTTAATTAAATTTGATTAATTATATGACTTTCAATAATTGGTAGGTTTTTGTAACTCTATCAAAATAACCACAGTCATTTTAGCATCAAGTATGCTAAAATTCTTAGCATTTTATCTTAAAGATGTGTTCATTTCACAAGGAAGTTTCTTGATTGTTTGATGTTGTGTGTGTATGTGTGAATACCTGCACCTTTGCATGCACATGCTCACACTTCATATTACATAGTTACACTAATATTTGCAAAGCTTGTATTCAGGACATTTAGTAGCTCTGTTACTACTGCTGCTGCAACTTTTCAGTATAACAGCAATAATAACTGAAATCGTTACATTAGTATTGTTAATGGGTTAAATGATGCGTTTCTATTTATTGCTGAGTGTTATTCTGAAAGGTTCTAATATTTGCAGTGAAGGATTATGTAGTATTTATTAATGGTGGGAACAGAATGACTCATGAATGAGACGTGTAAAGAATTTTAAAAAATGAACATGTGGTCTCTTGGGCAGGTCAACCTTACTTTAGAATGATTTCTTTATATAGTTTCAACTTTGTGCTTTCTACTAATTAAAAACCTTCTTAATTGTATATTATTTCATTAGTTATTTTATTCAAAAAGAATTTATTAAGCACTGTGATGATTTGGAGCTATGTATCCCAGAAAAACATGTTCTTAAACTTATCTGTTCCTGTGGGTGAAAAACCATTGTAAGTAGGACCTTTTGATGAGGTTACAGTGTGGCCCAACTCAATCAGGATGGGTCTTAATCCTATTACTGGAGTCCTTTATAAGGAGAATGAAATTCAGACAAATAGAAAGAACCCCTAGTCCTGTGGATGGGAACTCATTTGTAAATAGGATCTTTGAAGATGTTATTAGTTAAGATGAGGCCATCCTGAAACAAGTTGGGCTTTAATTCTATATGACTAGAATCATTACAAGCAGAGGAGATTTGGACACATTAGTAGGAGGAATGGGACAAAAAGAGACACATGGCTGTGTGAGGGAGGCAGAGATTGAGTTTTGTGTTACCAGCAATACACCACTAGAATGCTACAGAAAAGAGAAAGTATGATCTTGCCCACATCTTGATTTTGGGTTTCTTGCCTCCAAAACTATGAGATAATACGTTTCTGTTGTTTTAGCCAAATAGTCTGTGGTATTTGTTATAGCATCCCTGGTAACTTAAGACACTGAAATTATTACTTTAATTTGATACTAAAATCAGTTTATACCTTTGATGAAAAATGCAACTGAAAACTAGAGAACAAAATCCTTTAACTTGAATAAAGGCTACTAAAGGCCTAAAGGTTTCAGAATAAAAATGCGTGCTGTGCTCATCACAGGGCACAGTGAAAGGGTTTGGGACTGCAACATGGTTTTCCTCAACTACTTATGGTTAAAATGCAGTTATATAGGAGAATATATATTTTTATTTCAATCATCTTGTGCCAAATAACCACATGTTTGGAATACTATAAAATGGTTTAGTAGAGAGCTTGCAAGATTTTCATGTTAGACCTACTTGGTTATTTCTGCTACCAACCAGGTATGTGACCTTGAGCAAGTTATTTAATCTTTCTGAATCTCAGTTATCTGTAAAAGTGAAGAGAGCATTCTCTCTCTCAGTACATGAAGGGCTAAAAAAAATATTAGGTTTTTCTTTGATTTTTCCCCTTTTTTTCTATTTCACTGCCTTCCTCCCTTTCCATGGTCCAAAGGCATGCTGTGATATTAAAATGCTTCACAGGTTATTAAAGAAAATATTAATTAATTTTGTGTTCTATACTTTCATCAAGTACATTACTATGTTCTCGTTATTAGAAATTGATTTTAAATGGTCTAGCAATGTTAAAATTAGTTAAAATAGGGATATATTATTTAATAAGATCACCTTTTCTACCCATCACAGACAAAAATGGGTATACATTAATATTAAAACACATGTCAAAGATTAAGTTTGAACTCAGATAATATCATAACCAAAGAGAGTATAACATAATGCAAAAAGAAGTGATATGGAGATAAAAAAAATTTTATTTTGAGCACCATTAATATACAGTGCTTTACAGTTTGAAAAATGTTTTCATTTATTTATTATGTAATGATTTTATTTTCTGAATGCTCACTATGTAGCAGCCTTCATGTCAGGTGCTGGGGATAAAACTATGAAAACTACCTGGGCCATATACCTTAAGAATGTAACAGATTATAAAAAGAATAGACATGTAAATAAACAAATTGCTTTAAAAATTCTAGTGTAATAACATCACAACATAAAAGGTACCACTGCATGAGCAGAATGATTAACTTTATCTGTGGGGTAGGCGTGTTGTACAGAACGTTGTGTAATCAATATGTGAAAGATAAATACTGCTCACAACTGCACTGTAAACCAGGTAGGGAGGTAATGTATTGTCCCCATTTTAGATATGAGAAAGCTGTCAGAGGTAAGTGACTTGCAAAGGTCACGCATCTTAAACCATACCTCAAAACCAAGTGTAGCAACTCCCAAACAACCGCTCTTTCCAGGATGGTCGAAAGCTCAGTCTGATTTATCTGAACCATACGGCTTCCATTTATAAGTAGACTTTTAAAGAATTTTCCGTTCTACAACATCAAAAGGCTATTATACCATATTACCCTTAGGCTAGTTAATTAGGGAAAAGATAGAATTATCACTTACAATGCCATAAGTAGTGATAAGTTCACCGTCATAATCAATGTTTACGTCACCTTAATTTATCCAGGAAGTTCTGCTCAGGAAATAAGATTACACAATATTTAACAACTGCTGTATTCTTTAGTAATGCAGTCTTGGTGAAGTCATGAAGGCTAAGTAAAATAAATGGTTTAATGAGTCCCCTGCTAGAAGAACAATGTAAAATACTTGTGGTTTCAACTGTACTGTATTGAGTATTATTCTTGACTTGTCTGTAATGGGCTTTTCCTGCTTATAAGATTCCTGTTATTCTCCTAAAGGAGAAAACCAATGAATTGGTTAAAACCAATGAATTGTGGACGAACACTGGCCATTCAAGTATAGCAAATATCCCAAAGGACTTTCACAAGCACTCCCTTTAAAGTAAAAATTCAGTGTTAGTTTTAGCAAACTGGAGATATTTTTTCCCACCTAAGAAATACTGTTTAGTGAAACAATAAATTTAAAACCTAAAACAGTATACAATTTTCCCAATATTTAATACAGTTGCTTCATTCCCCATGGATTTTTTTCTGTTATATCTTTTTCTTTCACTTTCTATGTGAAGTATTCTTACCAGAAAGCATTGGGAACACAAATAAAATAGGAATGTGGTTGATTTATGACATTTCTTATGCTAGGATAATCTGCTATAGGTATACCTAAAATAGGCTTTTTGCTTTCTTTGTGAATGTAACCTATAATTATTAAAGTTGAATTCATGGTTGCTAAAGCCATAAGACTTTAATACAAAAGTTTTAGTTGTTCAAGTGATGCCTGTTACTTTTTGAACTTGCCCTCGCATAGTTGACGTATGCCCGTTTCAAGCTATATTTTGGAGTCCCAGTGAAGGATAGAATGGATAAATCAAATGGTTATTTGCTTTCTTTTTCAGTTCTTTTTAAATACAAAGTTTTTATCTGGTCAATATAGAGGTTCAAGAATCCATATGAGTACCATATTGAGATATGTAATTACAAAGATTCCTGTTACCATTTAGAGGAATGTTATATGTTCTCATGATTCCCTTCTTTTCTTCTACCATTGACTTTTTCTGTGTTTATATAATAAAAATTCTTCAGTAATAGTAACACCGTTATGAGTCTACTCATATTCAAGGACAAAATTTATCCTCATAAATATATGCCCCTATTTTATCAAGCATATTAGACTACAGAAACATAAATATTATTTTATGTATTTTAAACATTTTCAGTTAAAAACAAAACAGATATGAAAATTGCTATATATAAATTCAGAAGAGAGATAGAGGCACAGATTCCTGAGGATGGCACTTAACCACCCAAATGTGTACCCAAATATCAACTGCAGTTTACTACCAATACTGGTGTCCTTGAGGAACATGAGGATAAAAATGCTGTCAGGAGTGACAACCTGTCCACCCTTCCCACATACACTTTCTCACTCCTTCGGAAATTAGGTGCAAGCAGCAGCAGCAGCAGAAATGCTACCACTATGGTTTAGGAACAAACATTATTAATGGGTAAGTCCTCAAATTCTTCCCTCTTCCTTCTTCCAGCTTCTGGGGAGAAAAAGGTTCTTGCTTGCTGAGCTATCTCCATGGTGTCTTAAAGGAAAAGGGAAAAATTCAGAGAAAATGCAAATCATGCAGGCTATGTGGAAGTATGTATAAATAAATGAAGGAGATGGGGAGGAAGAAGAGAAACAAAAGCACCGTGGCTTTCAGAGAAAGCTTTTGTGGTTGGGAATTGACAGAGAGAATGAGCATTTCAGGATCAACTCAAATCTTTGTGAGTTTTTTGGTAGAAACCAGTGATTAAAAAAAAAAAAAAGAGGGATTTTAATGATTATACATTCATAATGCTCTTCCACTTAAGGAATTTTCTCTGGAGAAATGTTTATCAATAGAGTCACTGTAGTGTTGGGAGAACAGTTCTTCAATGTGCAGGACTGTCCCACACATTGCAGGATGTCTCAAAACACCTCTACACATTTGCAAATGTCTCTGAAGGGGCAGTAATGTGCTTTGTGGACAACACCACTCTGAAAATGGACTTACAGCAGAAATGGAGCTCTGGAAATGGAATATATATATACATGTGTGTGTTTGTGTGTGTGTGTGTGTGTGTATTTCTGAACTCTGTTTCTTTGAGTGTGACACAGATTGGGCCACAATGAACCAAAGAATATTCGCACCTTACCTGTGTAATATAACTTTCATATGAGTTGTATTTTAGGCACTTGGATAGCAGGAATAATATTTTACATCAAAAGGACATAGGTTTAAAGAAGAAAAGGAAGAGAGATGTTTCTGGTGGCAAGAAAAATGACATTAAAGTAAAACCAGGAAAATTTGAGAAAGGAAGCCAGCATTTCTTAATTGTCTGATAAATAGTATAATTTACCTAAGATCACCAGGTTGTCAAGTGACAGAATGAGTATCTAATCCCAGGATGAGATGACTCCATGATCCATGATTTGCTGTGTGCTGACAGGACAGTGACATGAAAAGAAAAACAAATCTGAAGTATACTTCAGAAAATGCAAGTACAAACAACAGGATAATTTTATTTTTCTTCCAGGTTTAAATAGAATTTAAACTTCAGATGAATCATCCTCTCACTTCCAATCTAGTAATATTATGTATCATTACCTCCAGCAATGGACTTGGAAAGATTTTGAAGAAGAACAATCTAAGAAATTAAGCATGAACATTTTCAAAAAGACTTAATTTAAACTAATTTTATTATCCATAAATGAGAGGATTTAGGGGAACTACCAGAAAAGTACAAGAAAGCCTATGCCCAAAAGAAATGCTTGGTTCCTTGCCTTTCCAGGGCTAAGAGCCAGAAGCATTTGCAGAAATATACCATTATTCTAAATTCAGCCAAAATTTTACTTATTATTCATGTCAATGTTGCTCTGGAAAGGGATACTTTTACTTATATTATTTTGAGTATTCAATGAAAATCATCATCTTGCTGAGAAAAATCTTCAGATGAAAGTATGAGCATGATTTGACTGGCTTCTTGAACCTTCCCATCTGACAGGAGGAAGTCCAAGCCCTGGCAAAAACAACCCTGACGTGACTGATGTGGAGCTGCCAGCATGGCTCACTCAGGTCTCTCAGCCTGCTGCCCTAGGAGTGGTCAAAATAACAGAGGCAGCAGGCCCTGGGACTCCTATCAAAGCCTCAGGATAATTATCAGAAAATGGCTTCATTCATCAGGCTGACACAGATTCCCATTGGAGTTTGGGGTTACCACCAGTGAGTCATTCCTTCTTGGAGTATCTACTTACAATCATAGAACTGGAGGGTAGACTTCACCAGGGCCATTTCCATAAACCATTTTTCAGGGCAAGAAACAATTCCATGGTGTCTCATTACTGCCATCAGGACTAGCCTGGTTTTCCTGGGCTCAGCAATTTGGTAGAAATCTGATGAATCATATAAGATGCAAAGGATTCAGCTTTATAACATTACTATCCTTCCTCTTGTAAGCATCACAAGCTCAGGGACCACAAAAGATCAAATCTTTCCTTTAAGCATTATCTTGGAAATTCATTTCAACTGCTGAGACAGATAGAATGCTATAGAAAGCAAAGAATCGAGGTGTATAAGGAAAACCCTTTTTTTTCTTGAAAAATAAAATTTCCAAATGACAGATGATAGTAATGTAAGTAATAACACTAGTACAGTAGTATTTTTCATTAGTTAAAAAAAAAAATTTTTTTAGATGACTTTGCTTTGCCCTGTGTCTCAAAATTGCTTTATACCTTAATTCTGCTAGAGACTTTGAAATAAGGTTGGTGGTAGATATATGTAAGTAAGATTTCATGCATATGTGTGCATGTGAGTGTGCGAATATGACAGTCCAATCTAATGGCCTAATAGGGCACTTCTTTGTAGGTTGCAAAAAACAGCCTTTCATTTTAGAAGCTGCCTGCATAATTAATTTAAGGAACATAAACAAAAACAGGCATCAGATAGAATGTTAGATTTGTTCCCTCTAGCTGACTATATTGACTAAACTAACCAGATAATAAGCAACTCTCCATCCATTTTATGCCTTATTATCACAGTTTCACTGATACCCATTGAGGAAAAACTGGTTCAATTGCATATATTCATGTGACATTTTTCTAGGCATTTTTTTATGGGTTTCAAGAGTCAGTTTTCCTTTGATTAGTAAACTCAACACTCAATCCTTCAAATAGTAAATACAGGTCAAAAGGCCAAGACACAGACAATAGCACCTTTTAGAAGAGACTTGAAGGGATCAGAAAGATTTCATCAAGGACTTTGAGTTGAAAATACAGTTGAAAATAAAGCAATTATTAAAAGAAAGTGTTCTATTTAAAATAACTCTTTAAAGTTTCTGCTTCATTTGGGAGTTTCTGAATGGTGAAAAACCATCATTCTCAAATATGCATCATAGCATGGCCTCACTCCAATAGCTCACAAAGACTCACTTATGAAACCCAGCTTATAGGTCTCTCCTTGAAGCATCTAATTTGTTGATCAATGATATTTTTACTCTTCACTAAAGTATCCCTTGAACAAAGATCAACTTGTCAAAACATATCCCAAGTAACCCATGAAGACAACCTCTTTTGTGACAGCAATCTGATGAGAAATATTTCCCAAAGGACAGTTCACACTGTGTAAATTATTCTTGAATTCTACCCTGAAGTTAGAACTCAATTTCTAGTCACTTGAGAAGCCCTGAAATAGGTCACTGTTGTAAGTACCCTTACTTGTCATGTTATAGTAGCAAAGAGCACATGTTCATGTTGTTAATGGTTTTAATAAGCAAAAGAAGTTCAGCGGCAATGGTGCAATCATCCTAGGACACCACAGATTAACATGACCGTGTTCATCGTTTAATATTTATTTAACATTTAATGAATACTTGGCTCTAAAGCACTATGGAAATTTTACAGAATACAGACAGAATGTGATTATTGCTCTCTGGGAATCTACTACCTAATAATTCCCAATACAAGTATACAGAATCCAATAGGTTAATATAGTCAACCATTAATTCAGCCAAGATAGTCATGTGGTACAAATAATGGAAAATTGCGGGTGATAATCATAAAAAGAAGGGGAAAGACTTTAGAAATAATTTGGTTTAATTCTTCTCATTTTACAGATGAAAAACTTGGGCTCAAATAATTACTGGCCTGCTTCATCATGGTCCATTGGAGGTTCAGCCTTGAGGTTCAGGATCTCCTTACCTAAATCATCTTCAGGTGCAGGTGAGGCTCCTCAGCTTTGTTTTCTTGGGCATGCTTCCTGTAAATCTGTAGTCCTGTGAATCTGCACCTCACAAACCCAACATACAATGCTGAACTGGAGACAGACTAATCACAATATACACTCCTATGAAAAAAAGGGAAGGAGTGGGAGCAGTGACTGGTTTATTGCAATTCTGAAATCCAGTTGTGTGGGTATTGTCAGTTACTTGCTTAAGGCACAATCTGGCTTCTGGGAAATGATTTTCTGAGGTTCATAGTTCTTCCATTCAAGCTCTTGGTTCTACCCTCTGAGTCTTCCTTCCTTTTCCATAAGAAATGAACCTGCTTGTGGCTGGGTCACTTTTCCAGTGTACTTCCTGCCCATAGAAAATTGCAGGATTTTTTATATAGAAGCCTTACATTGTTAGAGCAGTCTGCACTAACAATGACTTTGAATTATCAAAGAAAAGAAGCTGAAAAGAGGTGGAAATATGTTAGACTGGAGAGGTCATTTGGTGAATATGGAGAAGAGATAAAATTGATTATTTCCATAAAGAAGTAGTATAAACTTGCAACGGTATGAGTACCATGGCCATAGCTTTTTACTGGAATGTTCTTCCAAAATAAATTAACTTGAAAACAAAAAATACATTTTAAAAAATAAAACCTAATATCTTGTTCTCAAACATATTGAAGTTATTCATGAAAATAGTCCATTATTTTAATCATGAAGCTCTATAAATAATAGAAATAGATATTCAACATATAAATAATATTCTCTTTAATAAACAGAAAACATGCACAACAGTTTTTTTTCCTTCAGACTTTTTATAAGATTTCATTTCATTTTCAATATCTGATCAACACAGAACTTAAAAAAGAGAGCTAAAGCAATACATGGTTAACAAAAAGAGTCTTCTGAAAGTACTAAATTGCTATCTAACTTGGAGAGGAAAAATATTTTGGAAGACAAATCAGAAGGGTCTAGTAGATGAAATGTGAAAGTAGATAACACTAAATAAATGTCTTCTTTCTTGAAATTTTGAGGCCTTTTCATTTGCTTCAGGGACTGAGGACACAAGAATTAAAATGTCTTTGATAAGTTAAATGAATTTTTTACTTACTTTTTATAATCATAATCTAAGGACTTGTGAGATTAGTCTGTGGATACCCCACTTACTAATAAATTTTAAAGGTATATGAAAGGATTCATTTGGATGGTATATAATATTTATTTTTAAGATACAATTTATCAACTCAAACTAATTAAAACCATGGTTGTCATGCTTCCTATCCTTGTTGGAATTCAAATTAAGAAATTATTGATAACATCTTTAATAGGTAATGAACATTTTGTGACATTTGTTTCTAGTAAACTTATATAAGAATTGCCTGTTGATTAAAGAATTATCTTTACTCTAAAATAATTAATGTTGACCATTATTTCAACTAGCCAATGTTTTTCTGTACTAATAAATGTTATTTTTAGAGAAGTTTCAGATTTACAGAAAAATTACACCAAAAGTATAGTATAAAGAATTTCCATATAACCCCCCTCAAACACCCACACACATAGTTTCCCCTATTATTAACATCTTGCATTAGTGTGGTATATTTATTACAATTGATAAACCAAAATTGAAGCATTGTTACTAACCAAAGTCTATAGTTTCTGTTATGGTTTACACTTTGTGCTGTATAGTTTTATAGGCTTTGGCAAATGTATGGTATCATGTGTCTGTCACTGCAGTATCATGCAGAACAATTTCATTGTCTTAAAAATGTCCTGTGTTCTACCTATTCATCCCTCTCCTTCCCTTCTGAACCCTAGTAACCACTATCTTTATATCAATGTTACAAGTTCTTTCATTAAAAAAAGTTAATAACTACAACAATAAATCTACTTTGGTCCGTGGTAACACTCCTCCCTTATGTTTGTTCATGTCTCAGTCTGGATGGATTTGGGATAATGTCTGCTTTGACTGCTTCAGGCTGAGAGGGGACTTAGATATTATGGGGCAGAGGGGAAGAATTGTTTTGCTTGCAGTTGTAGATGCTCCTTGTTTTGGGGGATGGAACTTGTCCATCATTGTCATTTTGTCAGTTGTGCAAGCCCAAAGAACTGGAGAGTAGAAGTTGGCTGCAACTCTGCTGGAATTCAAGTCTCAACTGGCACATGAATAATCGAAAGCTTTAAGTCTCTGAGATATATTTAACGGGTATTTTGAAGATTATAGGTTCAAATAAAAGGAGAAGAATCATGAGTAGGGGAATTACTTATAACCATGTTATATTGGGGAAATGGATTATCATATATTCCCAAATAGGGCCTCCCAAAGGGGGTGTTGACTTCATGAGGCTGTGTGCCTTGCCTCTGCTGTCCAGACATCTCTAGAGCCCCTGGGAACACTCTTGTTTGAGGCTTTGCTTACTGTGGCAGTTTGTGAATCTGCCTAGACCTGCATAACCATAACCTCCAGAATGACTTCCCAACTCACTTTAAAATCTCTTAGCCACAAAAAACTTGATTATTTAATGTTTCCCCCTTTTGGTCATGTTTTTTCCCAAATGCATTGTTGGTTAGTGCTTGGTAAAAATTCCTCAGTTCAATTTATTGAAAACAAATAAATGAAAACCCTCTGATTTGCAAAATAAATTTTTATTCCAGTCAAAAAAAAAATCCCTCAGTGCCAAGGAGGTTCATTCCTAGGAATTGTGTCCTATGTTTGTGATGGGGGAGGTAATGCATTCATTTGCTTTGTTTGGCTTATAGAGAGGCCACATTTGACTAACAAGGAGTTTTTCAGGAAGTAAATTTTAGGCACTATGATTAGGTTTAGTTTCATGATTATAGGAATAAGGTTCATCAGTTCAAGCATTAAATTCAAAGGCTTGGTAATTGTTCTGTTTTCTTTTGTTAGGCACGGCTTATATATTCCACAGATTTTTGCCACTTTATTTGAGAAATTAGCAGGACTTCCCCAAGATGGAAGTTAAACTTTTGTTAGCTAATGTGTAGGCCTCATAGGTATTGAGAAAACATACCTCTGACAACACAAATACACATTCATATCCCATAGAAGTATGCTTTAGTAGCCAATTTTTTGGTTGTTGTTTTGTTTGCTCAAAAGTCACATCGCAAATTATCTATATCAATTGTTCTGTTCTCTTACTATTTATGATTTTTCATTGGTGTAGTCAAATCTTGGTGTATTACCCATTTCTTGCCTATAACAGTGGCTAGACACAATTCCAAAATCAATTGTTTAAGCCTAAATTGGGATTGAGACATACATACACACACACACACACACACACACACACAACTGTGCTCTGAGAACAAACTGTTTCAAGAACATGTAATTAATCAACTTTTCCATTGGTATCATGAATTTACAAGGATATTAAGATGGAACAAGGTAATCACAGAAAGTTCATGAGAATGGCCCTGAAGAATCAGTAGAAAACAGATCAATGGAAAGTAGGGGGAAGAATACTTAGAGTCACATGTGCAAAGTTGGAAGGAAAATGTCTCCATCATATGAACAGTTTACGTGTAAATGCTAGAGAATTAAAAGGAACCCTGACATTTCTATCCAACATTTATGATTGTTGTTTTGACCTTGAACACATTCTGATTTAAATAATACCCTG
This sequence comes from Cabassous unicinctus, assembly GCA_029593785.1. Classification (NCBI taxonomy): domain Eukaryota; kingdom Metazoa; phylum Chordata; class Mammalia; order Cingulata; family Chlamyphoridae; genus Cabassous; species Cabassous unicinctus. The sequence continues at coordinate 42,721 of JAQZBX010001382.1, forward strand.
AATACAAGCATTTTAATCATAATTATGAAAAATTAATGACTTCTCATCAAAAAAATATTTGCAGGTGATCTTTTTAATTCATTTCATTTTTTGATCAATTTTCTTATAGTTAAAATATTTCCTATTTTTCACTTTTTATTTTGTTCTAAAAATATTTTAACTTGTGACAGGTCTTTTCTTTTAAAGCTTTCAGGGAAGATTTGACTCATAAATAATTTTTCATCTATAGCAAATTTTATAGACTATGGCTTCTACCATTCCAAGTTTTGTTCCTTGGTTTAAAGAAAAAATTATGACCAATTTTGTGAGATAGGCAGAGAGGACAGAAAAACAGAAGGACAAGGGGATAAAAGAGTAAAGAGAAAAAGAATGGGGAAATAAGAGAGAAGGACAGGGCTCCCATAAAGAAACACAGGAAGAGAGATGAGAAACAGAAACAAAGATATTACAGCTGTTTTGTTTTATGGCCCATTAAGTCCAGAAATGTAGAGTGAAAATATTCCTAAGGTCAAAGCAATGGGACTAAAACATCCTTTTTCATAACTATACAGAAAATTCATGTATGGGATACAAGTTTGAGAATACAGATTGATGAAGACTTAAATATACCAGATAGTGAATTTTATTTTCTGCTTTGGGCCAGTGTTTTGTTAAAGTATATTCTGTAGAGACTTAACGATCCATGAAAAAATGTTTAAACAAGTTTGAAAATACTGCATATTATATCCCTTCTGAAAGTATTACAATAACTATCAGCATATTAAAGTCCCTACTGTGTTCTGAGAAAATAAACTTGGTAATAACTGTCTAAATCAGTATTTACCAATCTTAGGTCAAGATAGAATACTTGTAAAACCCTATTTGCATCCTGTAGAACACACTTTGGGAATTGCTATTTTATGCCTTGGGGAGCCACTGATGAATTTTTAGGCTGGCAAAGACAAGAGAAGCACAGATCTGGAGAAGATAAAATCTCATGGTGATGTGCTGAATGGATAAAGAGACTAAGACTGAAGATTGAAGGGAGGCCAATTAATAGTCAATGGTAAAAAAACAAGAGATAAGATGATGTCTTAGATTGGCCTGTGGATAGTTGAAACAAAAAGAAATGGACAAGTATGCTAGAGATATTGATTGTTGCCAGATTCACAGCCTCACTGAGGTGACCATGTTTTATGCCATCTAACCCCATTCCTTCATTGACTCAAAGTGGGAACCTGAACCAAGATGACTCACCCAAACTGGTGAGCAAACATGACTTCTGAAGTCTGCCTTGAAAACAAAAGTTGCGCCATATTTCCTTCCAAGAATTTGAAATTATGAAAAAGAGTGACGGGGATTCTTAACAGGAGGATCTGACACCATAAGAGTCTATGGTTGAAGGTCAGAGAGAGAAAGAATGTATTAAACCATGAGCAACTCAAATTAAAAGGAATATAAACTAGGAAGGAAGTCGATTGGTAAAGAAGGAAGACTCTATAGCCAATAAATAGGAGGCTGAAAAAGAATAAGAAACTACACAGCCATTGAAAGCAAGAGAGGATTAGCTTATTATTGATGGAGTTCTTATTCCAGCTCCTGGGAAACCCAAGCTGAATAGTTTTTCCAGTTTATGAGAAAATTATTGTTGTCCTCTGTTTCTTGCAGCCAAACATTCTCCAACTGAAGCAGATATTTTAAAATAAATTAGTAGGTCTTTGTAATTGAGTACAAAAATAAATTTGCTTACTATTCTTTGCTTTAAAATGGATTTTTTAATTTTACACTATTATTAAAAGAAAATTTCTTTCACTGTATTTCTACAAATAGGTTAAAATTATTTATTTTATGTAATTTTTTAGAACATATGGTATCATGTTCTACTGGTTATAAATAAAGCTTAAAAGGCATACAATGTAAAGCAGTATTGCTCTCATATAGATTAGGGAAAACTAAAAAAACAAAAAAACAGATAAGCTGATTTGATTGCATATTCCTATATACACTCTATTTCAAATGAATGTACTTGTAATTGTTCAGTTAAGAAAGTTAACACCACCAACAACAACAACAAAAAACCATCAACTCCTAGCCTTTACTCTAGCTTGGTATTTTCTAATTCAAATATACCATGAAATAACATGTATGTAAACTTCTTGGGACATAGGACAGGTATGAAAGAATGGGATGCTGAAAGAATCTACCTAACACCTAATTGCTCTTTAAAGAAAAGGATGGAAAAGGTGATTGGGAAGCATCACCTTAACAGTTTCTTGGACCAAAAGTTGGGAAATATTTCTCCATAACTTGGGCCTCTGATTCACAGTTATTATCCAAGTTGCTGTAGAACCACTCATGTTCCACAAACTAAACAACATTGGTAACAATTATTGATCAACAACTAAGAGTTAGAGCAGTCCCACATTTTTCAAGTGAACCGATTAGGGAAAGAAAGAATGAATGTAATTCAAGGACCATGAGAAACACCAATTATCAATATATGCACAGGCAAGTATTGATTTAAAATATTATGTGTTCCAAACTATTTATAGCTCTATTGCTCTTCCAAAGAAGCAAGCCCTACCATAAAAGCCCAAGTTTCATTAGCTGTAAGTAGAGTAGGCCCACAGAGAGAACACAGAGTGGACAGCAGATATCCAGGTAAGGCTTGGAGGTAGAAACAGGATTGGCATTTTCAATCATGGAGAAAACAGTTTTCCAACCCAAGGAAAAGCACATGTAAAAATAGCGAAGAAGAAGAACAGGCTACTTGGAAGTGAGTACATGTAAAAGAAGAGTGGAAATAAGATTAGGTAGTTTGATAGGATACAAAGCAGTCAGTGACACTTACACTTGCCATAGAAAATAGGTGTTCAGACCTCATAGAGGCTTTCACACAGATATTTCAATACATGTATTTCTCAGGGTAACATAAGTCTGGAGTTCGTCAGGTGCATGGGAAAGAACAACCACATTATTTCATAGGGCAGACCTATGTGCTAATGCATTCCAATTCTAGCCTTCACTCATGCCCCTTCCTTGTCTTTAGGAGAGGAGACAATTTCTGAGATTCACAAAGTGCCATCTTCCTCTGTGCTGCATGTAGCCTATTGGTCTTGAAGGGCCCTGCAGTGGTGTCCAACAGGCCCTAGTTTGGTCCCATTGTCACTGACTGTTGTCTAGACACGCAAGCCATGTTTTACCATAGTGTCTGAATTACTGGCTCAAATGCAAGCAGCCTTTCATCCCACCCTCAGTAGAATCCTTTTATGTAGATTCTAACTATCAGGATTGTCTTCCAGGAAATAACGTCTTTATTTCCTTGGTGCCTAGTCCAGTCAGGGAATGTGTTTCAGTTCCCTTTCCTATACAGCTGTAAAGCTGCTAATAAGAGCACCTCCAGTAGGTATATATATATAGAGAGAGAGATTGTGAAATAACATATGTGCCTTTTACTTGGATAAATTCAACCATATTCAACCAAATTCAAACTTGGATAAATTTCTCGTAGACCAGGAGGAACGCTGGTGGGAAGAGGAAGGGTGAGAAAAAATACCTTAAACTTAAAAAACTTGGGCCATTTCCTCCAAGTGTGTGAACTAGATAGAGTTCATGAATATGCTCTTTCCTCAGGCCATCTCAGTTCTTGGATGGTGTGAGTATCCCATGGTGCTAAGTTTGATTCTAAGTAAATGATTACATAACAATAGAGTCAAAGACAGAGACAAAGAGAGAGAGAGATGGAGATGAATACAGGGATAGAGATTGATAGATTTGTTTTGATATGTATTTAGGTATGTGTGAGGAGAAAGAGAGACTATGCACAATACTTACATTTTATGCTAAATTTATGTACAAAACCCAGATTAAGGCTTCTCTATGTATGAAATATCACTGGCATTGAAGTTAGCATTTGCAGTATGATATCCTGAAATATTAATATTCATGTTTTGTTTCTCCTACTTCCTTTGTTTTTTGTTTTCTTTTAAAGATTTGTTTATTTATTTATTTATCCCCACCTTGCTGCTTGTGTTTTACTGTGTCCATTCGCTGTGTGTTTCTTCCGTGTCTGCTTATCTCCCCCTTGCTGTGAGGTCCCGCTGCATCAGCCCACCGCGCTGCGCGTGCCGGCCTGCTCTCACAAGGAGGCCCCGGGAAGCGAACCGGGGCCTCCCGCAATTCCACTTCTTTGTATGAGATCTTTCTATGCATATAAGTCAGAGGCACCCGTATTGCCTTGAATAGAAGTAGGAATTTTTACAATAAAAGTGAAAGGAGCAAAAAGTAGTCAATATAGTAGGAAGGCCTAAGTAAAGCACGACATGGAGTTTATGCTATAACAAATAAATGCAACAAAGAATAGTGGAGTAAACATACAGCCTCACACTTATACATACACCCAGAGAATACAGGTTTACCTGTGCAGTGGGGGGGCCGTGAGGGAGATTGGGAAGAGTAGTTAAGATGGGACATGGACTTAAAGAAAGTCAGGGGATGGGAGATGAGAGAAGCAGTCGTGCGAGATGAATAATCATGTAGGGGAGTTGTTGTCCTTGTGGAAAAACAGCCCGTCACCCTTAGTGACCAGTGTCAGGGAGTCCAGTTGAAGTCAGGTCAACATTTAAAGACCACCCATTACCTGTAGAAAGCAGTGTGCCTCTGGGGGGTGGGTGAACCTTCCATCTACAGATATCTACCCAGTGTCCAAGGATCCTGAAGCTTAAGCTTCCAGCCATTGACTCAAGAATTTGCTAAGCCCTATCTGGAATGATATTCAGAGGTCTTCTGAAATGGCAGATGGAGTCTTTGATACCCATAGAGGGGTAATGATGTGAAGGCAAAACCCCAGCATCAATAATTGGGTAGGACTGGACAGTGGTATATCCTATCCCTGTTAAAAATTAAACAAAGCAGATTTTCTCTAAGAATTTACTTTGAAATGCCATTACTTTTATGAACCTAACTATCAAAGGCCAGGTTGAATACAGGTTTGCTGTTTCTGTATGCTTAAGAAAATGAGAATGGAAATAAAACTGCATGAAGAGAAAAACCTCTCTAATTTTAATAACAGCACATTGCTTTGTTTATTCTGAAGCCCTCTGGATCTGAGGACCACCTATGTAGGAGAAATTAAAAACTAAATGAAAATATTCTACATTCTATGCTTGGTAATTTAATTTTTAAGGCTTTATAACCCTAAAAATTCTCAACCATTGTTTTTATATTTTGGCTTAGAAAGAGTTTTCCAACAAGGACAGTAAATCTGATGTTTATAATCTCAATTTGTTTGTTGTTTTCTATGCTGTCTCTGTATGAGTTCCTTATAACATTTCCTTCATCTAAATTCCTTTTCTGCTCCTCTATAGTCACCAGTGTTTGATGGTGGCTATATTTCTAGACCCGAGGAAATAGTTCTACTTTCCTAAAATGCAATTCTCAACTCAGATATAATATTTTGGTTTCATTTGTTTTATTTTTTATGTTTTCAACTTTCTGTTATTTCACCATTTTTATATTAAATGTGATACTCCTTTCCAGTCTCTTCATCAATGTGTTCTCTCTTTGGATAGTAGACAGACAGGTCTACATCCACTACAAATCTGCCACTATGGGTGTTGTGATCACAGTTTCTGAAAAAAGAATTGTAATACGTAACTTGGCAATTCAAGTGTTCTGATAAATGCCCTGAAAGCTACATTCTCTCTCAATGGAAGCAGCAAATACAATTGATCCACTTCTTTCAAGAACCAGAAGAAGGATGTGGTTTTAAATCATTGTCTTGTTGTTGTTATTATTGTTTTATAACATTGGGATGTGCTTGACATAACCTCTCTCCACTGAACTGGATACTTATTCACTCAACACTTACTAAGCAACTACAATATATTAGGCACTAGACTTTAATTAGAAGGTAATGACAAAATAGTAAACAAAATGTTTTTCAGCCTATGGTATGAAAAGACACGGTATGGAAGACAGACTCTAATTAAGTAATCATAATATAATATCACTTTACCTGTCCTGCTTCCTCTCTTTCCACTGGGCTCTTCTCCTGGTTTTGATCCTACCCCAAAGACTCTTTTTTCCTTCACCTATTGCCTGGGATTTTGTCCTTAACCCTTACATTCTGACACTCTATACCTTCTTCCTGAGGGATTTGAAACACTTCATGGTCTCAACTTTTACCTCTGCTGATGATTCCTCAAATTCTAACTCCTTCTCAGATTTCTCTACTCCCCTGTCTCACTCCTGCTCTAACCAAATCTTGGGATTCATCTCTTCATTCCCAACCCCACTTTCATTGAATGCAATAATATCCTGTCTCTCTTCTTGTTCACTCTCTCTTATCATTTATTCCATAAAACTCTTTCCAAAGTACTAAATTGTTCACAACATTCCATATTTAAAAGTCCCAGGACTTTTAAAGTGTCCCAGGAGATGAACCTCAGTACCTCAGCATGGTGTAGGAGGTCCTTAGGGACATGACACAAAGCTAGGGTCATCTTCTGCCACTCCTCCACATGTCAGACTTCCTCCTTTTAGACATACTCCATCAGCTTTCAGAGTGCTGTTCCTTCCTACAGGCCATGCTGTGCAAAATATTCTGCCCCACGCTTCACCTTTCTACTCAACTTTTAAGACTCAATTCAATAATGCTGTGTATTAGTCAGCCAAAGGGGTGCTAATGTGAAATACCAAAACTGGGTTGGTCTTTATAAAGGGTATTTATTTGGGGTAGAAGTCCACAGATACCAGGCCATAAAGCATTAAGTTTCTTCTCTCACCAAAGTCCATTGCCACATGTTAGAGCTAGACAGCTGCCGGCATTTGCCAGGGTTCAGGCTTCTTGGGTTCCTGTCTTCCCAGGGCTGTGTTTCTCTCCAGGCTTAGCTCCTCTTTCCTCCACCAGGTCAGCTGTAGATGATCAGGCAAATGGCTCGCTTCTCTTCTCCTGGGGCTTTCTTTCCAACATCAAAACTCCATCACCAAAACTGCTTCTCAAAAGACTGCTTCAACTCTGTTCTTTGCCTTGACTTTTATATTCGATTCCCCACCCACCAAGGGGTGGGGCTCAACGCCCTACTGATGTGGCCCAGTCAACGCCCTAATCATAACTTAATCATGCCCAGATTAACAGATCAGTTTACAAGCATGATCCAATTATATTTTTGGAATTCATAATTACATCAAACTGCCCAACTGTCACATGCTGCTTCAGTGAAATTTCCTTGATGCTTTCCTCCCCAAGACCACTAGGAAGGGTTGTTACCCCTTTGTTATACCATCATCCCAGTGACATACTTCTATCAGAGCATCCATCAGAATGTGTTATAAGTATTAGTTTATAGTGTCATTTCCCTTGATAATTTTAGTATATAGCTAAAGAGCTGGAAAATAGTTGATGAATAAATGTTTATTGAATGTTGTTGAATAAGAGAATGCACCTACAGTTTGTGTTTGTGTACATTTTACAGTACAAGCTGTTTTGGAAGTCAATGGGGAGTGGAGCGTAAAGAGCAGGGAGAAAGAGAGGAATCAGTAAAAGGAGATACAAGTTAGAAGTAAAAAGCAAAAATCTCAATAGAACCTACCTATTTACTGACAATATATCAGGTAGAACAACAGGTCCTTAATCACAAGTTTGAAATTGGCCCCCCTCTAGTTGACATATCTTAGAATTATATTTGGTAATGAGTAACAGAAAAATAGTAATAGTTGTAGTATAAACAAGTTTGAAGTCTATTCCTTTCTCTTATAAAATCCAGGCAGCCAGGCCTGGGCTGTTCAGCACTTCACTATATCAGGGAACGTGTCTCCTTCTTGTTGTTCGGTCATGTGTAGGTCCAAAATGGCACATGCGAGTTCTAGGAGAAAGGATGGAAGAAGGAGCGAAGAAGCACAGCGCAAAGATCATGTGAGCATTGCCACCTAAACACGTCTCCCAGAAGATTTCATACAACACTTATACTTATCTCCCATAGCTTAATCCTATGGCCACAGGAAAGTTAAGAAATTATTCTGATCTGTCCCCAGCTAAAATTATTTTTCTGTAGAAGTAGGGGAAAATGGATATGGCCCATAATCATTTGTTTTTGTCTCTTTGTAGTTCAGGATGCATTTGAAATAATATATGAGGTAATTAGCACACCACAATCACTCAGCAAATATTTACTATTTTTGTTATTACGATCTACTTTAATGGCATTTGCCACTTCTCCCACATTCAGACAAACTGGATACTTACACCCAAATGACCCTATAGATATATGTTGAGATTGTGAACACTACCTGACCCTGAACACTACCTGAACTGCACCTTAAAGCTTCTAAAATATTAATGAAAAAATCCCTTATGACTGATACTCTTAAAGTTGTCTAACATCAACAAAGAGTTGCTAAGGTACTGGTTGATTTGACTAAATGTTATTTGGTGTTAACAAACCTCACTTTTTACTTGAGAGAGCTGAACTCACTCAGAACTCTAAAACCTCAAAGGCTCAGGCAGGGAATTTCCATCTCACAGAAGCTTCTTGAACTTTAAAACGATTGACCACACCAATATACATTACAGCAACAAAACCAACATTATTAAGTCCCTGTATTTTTAATGGCATTTAAAAGATTCTTGTACTTTGTTGATTGGATAACACTTGCATTTTTTATTTTCTCTCCAAGGAACTGAAATTTATAGAGTGAGCTCTTGGCAGGTGAGTCATTTGGGAGAGCTATGGGGCACTTCACCTATACAATAGGACCAAGGGTTACTAGCAGACAAGGTAATTTTCCCTGTTACTTGTTTTCCAGAAGTTATTATGCAGTTTCCCACCATGATTACCAAGAACATGATATACAAGCCCTAAGGAATTGCTTCCTTGTTCTCTATAACCTTAACTGTAGTGATCACAGTGGTAAATGTTATCAAGTAGTCCTGGAGTTTTATTAATAAACCCATCAGCTAAATTACAGTGATCATTAAAACTGCCAGTTAGTGTCAAAATGTTTTGACTATAAAATTCAGAGAGATTAATCATTCTTTTAAATATGTTCTGCTGGCAACCTGATTTTTTTTTCAGGTTCAAGATGTCATTTAATATGGCTTCTGTTTCTCTCCTTTTGCAAGCCGGTAATTAAATGAAGGACAAGTGGGTAGAAACAACCTTTTTGGGAAATTTTTTAAAATGAGTTAGTGATCCATTCCTTAAGCATTAGAAGTATAAGGTGAGTCACTAAGGCTAATGACATTTAAAATCAGTATTATCAAAGAGCATTGGGTAATCGGGGAGAGCCAAAGAACAGATGTAAAGGCATTTCAGATTGGAACATACATTTCAGAGGCTGAGAAATTCTGCCACCAAATCATCAGTGACATCTTTTCCAAAAGAAAAGGGAAATTTCAAAATGTTACAAAGTGGTAAAAGTCAGAAGACGTTTGATAAATGGAAGAAGTGAAAAATATTGACTGAAAGAGCAGGTTTTGTTATAAAAATTGACAAGGACTCCGAGATATGTTTGAGGGTGATTGAATTGGGTTATATAAAGTGGCATGTCTTGTTGCCTTGTGTCTTTTTCTGATCAAAATTGAGACTTAGTAAACTATATCTATTTTTTCTTTTTTTTGCTTGTTTTTGTCCCCTCTCTCACTACTACCTTGAAATCTGTGATGCTTGCTTCAATTTTCTGGAGCATTACCATGGTTTATTTTTTAAATTTAAAGAAATTTATAAAGTGACTGCTCAAGCACTTACTAGAGTTATAGGAAATATTATTTCTTTAACTGAAAAAAATCCTCTTCAGTTTTTCAGCAGCAGAAACTCTCCCTCAATTAATAAACAAATTTATATAAAGCAAAGACAGTGGTGTGCCACAGTTTTGCCCTTTCTGGTGTCAAAATCTACCTTACATCTTAATTGCCTCCTCCTGCCCACCTTCAATGAGAGAAGTTATATATTTAAAAAAAAAAGGTTATCTAGTCATCTACATTTACCATTGTAAAGAAATTTTAATGAGATCAATTATCTTATCAAATATATATTTAGAATTCAAAATCTGAATTTGTTACTGTGATTCATCTACTTTGGTTTTATAAATCAGAAGGTTAATGACATAAATGGTTTGAAGTTTGAGAACTATTGGCATTGGATAGAGGGCAATATTGGAGTTCTGGTTCAGTACTTAACAGGGTCTCTCGTAGATGAGTTCAACACAGGGTCAGATTAGACATACTCCAGGTGTTCTCTGGAGGGTCTTAGCTGTTTCTTTCATATCAGCTATTGCAACTAAGATCACTGAATTTCCCAATCCTCATCCCTATTCTTTCTCATCCTTTGGGTTTGCCATATCAGTATCTCTACTCAGGATTGGGAATAGGTGTTGGAGGTAGTAAGGCATCAATCACTTAACAACCATGTCACCCTCCTTCCTTCCTTCAGCTTCCAACTCCCAGTTTGACCAACAGAAAAAGAAAATAACTCACATTTCCTGAATGCCTTCTCTGAGCCAGTACTGGGCTCAACACTTCACACATGTAATTTCATTTAATTCTTGCCCCACTATGTTAGTATCCCTATTTTACAGAAGAGGAAATCTAGACTCAAAGATTTTAAGTCAATTTCTCAAGGTCACACAGTGAGGAAATGGGTGTGCTAGGCTGCCCATCTCTTTCTAGTTTGGTACACTACACTCTCGCATGCACCTCAGAGTTATTTGAGGCTTGGATTGCAGAAATTAGGAGCTAATCATGGCACTAAAGTGTATGAAGTATTACTAATTTATCAATTTGTAAGCCAAACAAGCTTTCCATAATGGAAAGTTAAGAAATCTAACACTTATTTGAAAAAACAAACAAACAAACAAAAAAAAACCCTTCAGATCTATATTTTGCATGGAGACAAATTGGTTGACATTTTTACCAGCCAATTACAAACTTTATGTTCAATTTTCAATTTATTTGATATGTGTTTTTAAAGGAATTTGCAGAATATTTCTCTTCTTCAAAACATTCTGATCAACAGTCAAGCTAATTTTATATTTCTCATAAATAAATTGCAACCTTTCACATTAGCCCCCAAATCCTGTGGGTACTTTATCAGGATTCTGACTTGAGCATTTCTTTGACTGGAATTTTTCACATACTATAGTCAATAATGCATAACAATACCACAAGTCAATACGTTAGGCAATTTCTCACCATATAGAAACTATACCTACATTGCATAATTTTATTAGTTTTTCATTCTGTAGTGAATTAAATGGAGACTTTTTCACACCATCATGCTGCCTCAGCATCTCCAGTGTCTGGAATAAGATGAAGGACTTTGCATTGTCATATTGCCTCAGCATCTTAGACCCTTTTCATTAGGCCCCTTAGTGACCCTTCTGAACACCTACTTACATAAAGTAAACAGCTTCTCCCTCTCAACCTTACTGGGTTCACACCCATGAAAGTCAAATACAGACTTCCCAACCCCCATTCTTGCTTGACCAACTGCTACAGCCCCACCCCTATAACACTAGAAAGGCACAGTACCAAGGTCCACCCTTGTTCCCTACCGGCTTGGTTGAGCCCCATGCTCCTGACATGTTTCCCTGTGTGACTCTGAGAGGCCTTCTGTCCCTCTTTGTTCTAGCATCTGTGAGTACTAGTAAACTTTTCTTTCATACATCTTTGGTGTCATTCTTCCTTATCACACTTGACTATCTACAGAAAGAGCCTTACAAAACACATCATATTTGCTCCTCCAATGTTTTAATGCTTTCATCTATTTATTATATAATTTTTAATTAGAGAAGTTGTAGATATACAGAAAAATCATGCAGAAAATACAGAGTTTTCATAGTTGCCCCCCTATTATTAACACTTTGCATTAGTGTAGTAACATAGTTACAATTGATGAAAGTATTTTATAATAATTATACTGTTAAATAGAGTCCATAGTTTAAATTGGGGTTGAATTTGGTTTCTTAAAAAATTTTATTCTAGTAACATATATACAATCTAAAATATTAACCACTTGTGTCAGTCACATTTACAATGTTGTGCTACCATTATTACCACCATCCATTACCAAAACCTTTTAATCATCTCAAATAGAAATTTCATACCAATTAAGCATTAACTCCCCATTCCCTACGCACTCCCTGGCCCCTGGCAATGTGTATTCTAGTTTCTGACTCTGTGAATTTGCTTATTCTAATTACTTCATATTGCTCCTTGTAGCAGTTTGATATTGTTTGTGAATTCCAAAAATAGATACTGGATTATGTTTGTCAACCAGTCTTTTCCTCTGGACATATTAGATTGTATTGGATTCAGAGGTTTAACTTTTACTTCATTAAGGAATGATTGAGACTTTGGGTCACGTCAGTAGGACATTGAGTCCCTGCCCCCTTGGTGGGCAGGGATTCACAGAGAAACCACACTGCAGAGAAGGAAGTTTAGAGTTTTGATCCTGGAGCCCTGGGAAGTAAACACACAGAACACAGAGGAATAGAGAAGGCTCAATTGGAAACAGCAGAGCCCCAGGAAGAGAGACAAGCCATTTGCCTGATAGTCTACAGCTGGCCTTGTGGAGAGAGCAGAGCAGCTGAGCCCAGAGAGAAACAAGCCCTGGGAAGAGAGAAACCCAGGAAGTATGATCCCTTAGCAGCCATCAGCAGCCATCTTGCTCCAATACGTGGCAACAGACTTTGGTGAGGGAAGTAACTTATGGTTTATGGCCTAGTAACTGTAAGTTTTATCCCAAATAAATACCCTTTATAAAAGCCAACAGATTTCTGGTATTTTGCATCAGCACCCCTTTGGCTGACCCACCTCTATTTTCATTCCAACCTAAAATGCTTTTGTACTTTCTCTGTGTGTCCTTACCTTCAGAGTATTTCTGTAATGTCTCAGACAAGGCCAAGAAACAGGGTACTAGAAACCTATAATGTAGCTTCATGGTCCAACCTTGCTCTCCAAAATATATCATAATTTGGAATTTGGTTCTCTTTCTTGGCCTGATCTTGTCTCTCTGAATGGACCACATGGGAGTGACTACTAATTGAGATCCTAGGTGCAGATGAAGCCAACTCATGACCGTCATGATAGGCTGGGTGGGGCCAGCCATACACTGTGTTCTGTGGCCCAAACTGAGGCAGGAAGGACATACACAATGCCAGGGATGAGAGAGAAGCATAAGGAAAATGGAAAGTTAAGTAAAAATCCACAAGAAATTGGTTAAATGCATTAAACTGAAGAAGCAAGGAGAGGAAACAAATAATAGATGGATAATGAGGTTGGTGGATAAGAAATCACTAAACATGCAAGGATACACCACATTTTGGGGAAATCCATGCTAACTACCTAAATATGAATGGTTTCCAGAAATATAAAATTTCCCAGTGGATATTCCTAGTTCCTTCCCATCATTCTCAAATACTGAATTTGTGAACCATTCCTCCTCCCATTCCCCACATATATATACACAGAGTACTGAATTTGTGTGTACCCTCTGTAAGTAAGTTTTTTAAGTAAAGGGGAAAAGCAAACCTTTTCAGGATTCTGGGTTATCTGCATAATATTGCTCTCTCCACTTGTATATTTAGCATTTATATTAATGTCTTCAAATTGAATACTAAATAAATATGTACTCTTTTCATGCCTTTGTTTTATTAAAATTTCCTCACTGTGATTATTATATTCCAGAAATTCCAAGTCACTTGTAATCATCCCCAACCCTCCCACACACACACACCTCTCATGCTTCCATGGCTATGCTTTGACCTCAACCTGGTATCTTTAATACTCAGTAAAGTCTCAAGGTCTCCATGAGGACTCTTCTCACCTCCCAAGATTATGTTTGGTGCATGTCTTAGTTTGCTGCAGGACTGCAAATGAAAAGTGCCAGAAATGGGTCAGCTTTTATAATGGGAAATTTATTAGGGGTAAAACTTACAGTTCTGAGGCCATGAAATATCCACATCAGGGCACCATCAGAGATGCTTTCTCCCCAAAGTCAGCTGACACTTGGTGAAGTAAAATGGCAGGCAATCTCCACCTAGGTCTTTGCTTTCCCCTCCAGTCTCACAGTCTCCTGAAGCCTAGTCCCAGAGCTCAGCTGTGAGGAGCCAGGCAAAGGGCTTGTCTCTTTCTGGCCTCCTTTCTGTCTCTGCTGCTCTGCTTTCTTCCCAAGTTCAGCTGTGGGCTATCAGGCAAATAGTAGGGCTTGTTTCCTCTTGAGCTGCTCTGTGGGCCCAGCTTCTTGGGGACTTCATGCTTAAGCTTTGGCAGCCACCGATCCTCAAGTCCTCTCTTACATGACAGGATCAAAAATGGTGACTTCCTTTCTCTGTGTGTTTCTCTCAGTGTCTCTGTTTATATCAGCTCCAGTAAAAAGACGGAGACTCAAACTGAGACATGCCTCACTCGTGTAATCCAATCAAAAGGGTCTCACACCCACAGGAATGATTATTTCAAAAACAATCTTTCTCTTTTGGGAATCATAAAAGAACTTCAAACTGTCACAGTGCACCTTACCATTCTCACTTGCTTTTTACTTAACAACGTGAGAACAAATTTATGAAACACGTTGTGATCATTTGCTTATGTGTCTATCTCTCTCCTTCAGCACTGAAAATACACACAGACACACACACGCACCTACCCACAGGACTATAAATTCCTTAAGGTCACAAGTTGTGTGACTTATTCATTTATATATTCTTGGTTCCCAGCAAAGTATTCGGTACATGATTACTGTTGAGTAAAATAAATTGTGAGTAGAACACGCCTGCAAAAAAAGGAAATAAAAGCATTTGGCCATTACTTTCTGTTGAATAGCTCACTTAGACTCAGCATGACTTTGACCAGAGTTGATTAAGGTAGAAGGAGTTCTGTTCACGCATTTTTACTCTTGTTTTTGCATACCTCTCATATGTTCTTTAAATAAGTCCATATTACTGGTTAGTCCATCTCTAGTTCCCAGGTTCTCTCTAGGCCTATCTGTCTGCACATACTTACCTGTGTATTTAAGAATTCTAACAGAATTAGCTCATAGCCTCCATTTTCAAGTGTGACCTATTTCTATCCTTTCCTCCCCGCACCCCCCCGACTTGCTGTCTGTGTCCTTTCGCTGGGTGATCTTCTGTGTCTGTTTCTTGCCTTTTCTTCTCATTTTTCTTCTCCAGGCTTCACTGGGATTTGATCCTAGGTACCTCCAATGTGGGAGAGAGGCACCCTGTCACCTGCGCCACCTCAGTTTCTGGTTTCTGACACGTCTCACCTTGACTCTCCCCTGTGTCTCTCTTTTGTTGCATCATCATCTTGCTGCGTGGCTCACTGCACGGGCCAGGCTTGCCTGCTTGCCTTTTTACCAGGAAGCCCCAGGGATCGAACCTGGTTCCTCCCATATGATGGAAGCCCAACCACTTGAGCCACATCTGCTTTCCTATCCTTTCTTTTTTAAAACTCACCATTGGATTCTGAATTCTCATATTATTGTTCATGATGCTGTCCTCCTTCTGCCCACCCACTCAGTCTGGTATGACAAGGTACATTTAAGAATCATAATTTCCATTTAACCACCAAAAGCACTCATGTCAATATCAAATGGCCCCTCACATGACCAGAGTGTGCAAATCTCTTTTCAAGATATTCTGCTCACATCCTACCTGTAGTCCAGCTGCTAATAATAGTCAATGTATTATTACTTGTCAAGCCCCATTATAATTAATTCTTAAAAAAAGGTGTTCACCCTTTTTTGTTGTATTAGAATTTCATTACATTGTGTGCAGTGTTCCTCATATGAATGAGTCATGAGTACTACTTTTTCAGTTTAATCAGCCAAGTGGGTTGTAGTTTTCTATCCATCACATCCATGCTGACTGTGCTAAACTAAAATTTGTTCCTTTTCTAAAGAGGGGGAGGGTAGACTGAAAGGCAGACTTCAGTGAGGGCTGCTAGATTTAACAAATAAAAATACAGATTGCCCACTCAAATTTGAATTTCAGATAAATAACAAATAAGTTTAGTATAAGTATGACCCATACGATATTTAGGATAAACTCATGCTGAAAAAGGATTCATCATTTATCTAAAATTCAAATATAACTAGATATTGAGTATTTTATTATAAGTGTGTCCTATTTACTTCATTGATATACTCAAATTATTTGTTATTCATTTGAAACTAAAATTTAACTCTATGTCCTTTGTTTTACTGGCAACCCTAATGTGAGTGCATTTTCTGATTTGAGTTAGAAATGAAGTGGTTTATAGTGCAGGAAAGCATGAAGAGAATCACAGAGGAACCTATGGGAAAGAAAAAAAATCATGAATTTTTTTGAAACCTTAAAAGTAAGGCTAGAAATTCACTGATTTGAGATATTATATACAATTTTGCTTCAAGAAAAGTTGAAGACTACAGGATTTCCAAAACTTACTTTTGGCCTGTTAGAAATGTATGCTGGGAAGTGGATTGGCTCAACTGATTGGGTTCCTGCCTACTGTATGAGAGCTCCCTGTGTCCGGTGCCTCCTAAAGAAGACAGCGAGCTGGCATGATGGGCAGGCATGGCAAGCTGACACAAGAAGATTACACAACAAGAGACACAGGGAAATATAATGAGAGACACAACAAAGCAGGGAGCAGAGGTGTCAAGCAATTAAACACCTCCCTCCCACATCGGAGGTCCCAAGTTGGTTCCTGGTGCCTCCTAAGGAAACAAGGAAGACGGACAGACACAGGAAGTGCAAACAATGAGTGGGTGGGGAGAAATAAATAAATAAATAATAAATCTTTTTTTAAAATGTATGCATTTGTGTTTGTGCATAGATACATACTTCATCTTTAAATCATTGCTTTGTTCCCCAAACAACTTGTTATAAATACAGATCAGTTGTTTTGGCCTATGCTAAATATCTACAGTTACGGGCTGTTGTGTTTTTTTCTTTTTCTATAAAGGAAATATTCTAGGTTGTATACACGGGTTTTAAAGGCAAAACAAAAACATGCTCTATACTATCTTTACTGAGCCAATTTGATGATGCATGACACACTGATGTTTTTGGTTCAGGTAGAAAAATCTGTATTTTCTCCCTGATATATATTATTACATCCATAGTTCCAAGAGAAACCTATAATTTAGAAATTCAACTTTGCTTCCAATGAGAGAAAGACAGAGAGAGAGAGAGATTGAGAAAGAGAGATAGATGGAATTGAGTGAAAAACTGGAATGGGTAAAGTTCTATTTCTTCAAACTCTTCTATTACACTGGATTCAACTTCCTGAACTAATTCTCAACTGAAATTTAAGCATCTTAATGACCAATTATTGGTCACAGTGTCTGCTCTCTAGGGTCAATATCTGCTTTTGATGCTAACTCCCTCCCTGTCTTTTGTTTTTCCTCTTTTGGTATCACTTCATATATTTTCAGATTCAGCCCCTTCTTGTAAGTGTTCCTTATGTCGCATGCCTTTATCTTCCTCTCTGCGGCTAATTAAGGAAGAGTTACTGGGCATATCCTGCAGTTAGAACAGGTTTGATGATTTGGGGACAAAGAGATATGGATATGTGCCACTGGCTGAGTAAATTAAATTTTCCCCATTATACCCTAAAAGCATTGTCCCCTTAACATCAAAAGTGTTACTATTCTTGACAGAATTCCCCACCCAAAAACATGCAACAAGTCTAAATTACCTTCATTTTACTCATTTTGACTTCTTTTTACTTCTGACATCTTTCTTTATTTCCAACTGGTATCCTTAGATTCTCTCCTTCTACAAGATATTTCTTAAATGTTTTGAAAATTTCAGTTTACATTATTAAACTTTCTATTGAGATGAGTAACGTTTTATACCCACTTCTCCCAATTTCTAAAAGTTATTTTCTTTTAAAAAAGCAAATGTTCAACCAAGTGTTGGTTAAACTCTAGAAGCCACATGTATTTTGGAAACCCTAAGAATTATCCAGGAAGGAGAGCATTGAATTTAAACAACAGTTTAACCCACACTTAGGTTTGTGAAAAATATAAAGTTCATCTCATTTATAGCTATAATTTATGAAAACTTGTATCTAAATATCTGTATTTTTATATATAACTTACTTATTAATATATAACTTTATTTTCAAATGGCTCAGTTATATTGAATTACCAAAGCACAACTATTCATTTTTTTTAGTGTCATTCCCATTTTACATTTTTCACACCCTTGGTTTTACATTAATATAAATCAGCCAATGCTCTCTCACGGAAGATTCCATATTGCTCAGCCCACACTGTTCTCTGCCAAGCACATGGAGGTGCTTAAAACCTCTGGAGAACCTGACAAATGTAAACTCTAGAAAATAGAAAGGCCTCTGTTCTCCTTGTTCCCTGAGCTCCTGCCCCTTCAACCTGCCAAGTGCAGCCTCACAGCAGGCACGTATCCAAGGGAAGACGCTTACAGCCTGAGTGGCTTGACACCTTGCCAGTATGCCCAGTTCTAGAAAGCCACAGATTCATTTATTTGCAATATACTTTTAAAATTCAAATGGCAAATGAAATGAGGTGGATGGGGCAATTCGTGCCTTTAAATTCCCAGTGTTTGTTTCCTTACAATGTAACCGTTTCAGTGTGCCTTTTTAGAGATTTAGCAAAACAAACAAAAATCCAAGTGCCTCTTGCCCAGTGGTTTCTGATTTCTTGTTGAATAGCACCACCTCATGGTTATTCTCTTTCCTTGCTTACAATGAGAGAAGACTAACATTTGTTTTCCTATTCTAGTATATTTTTACTTTATAGCCCTGATTAAAGCCAAAATATATTAAAATAAAACACAGTTTAAAATGTAACTATTTTCCTAGTATATCTCTTTACATTTACCTTTCACCTTCATCTTTTGCCCTTTTTTTTCATTCCTTTGAGCATGCAGCTCATGTTCTATAGAGTAAGTGATGTATAGATGTGTGTTAAGTGAATCTTTTTTCACTATTTTAATGACCATTTGTATAATTATGGCTTATATTTTAAATTTTCTGAGCCTTTCCTAGAATTCAGTATCCCTCATGCAAATATTTGTATATGAAAGTCTAATCATTTCTTAAAACTTAATGATAAAAGCAGAATTGTTTAACTTTTCTTTTTATAGATACCTTTAGCATTATTACTTCTGAAATCCTGATTTAGAATCTTAAAGACATCCTGATTCTCACTTTTTTGTCTTTTCTTTTTTTTTTTCAAATATTAATACTACCATTTCTTCCCCTTCTCTTTCCTCCTTACCTAAATATCTTGTCCAAATCCTGTTAAAGTCATGCTAAGGTTGCAGCTGTGTTACTGGCCACCTCTTCTTCCCCAGATCCCTTTCCTCTTTATGTCAATACATGCACACCTTTCTCCTTGAATTACACAACTAAAATTAAAGAACACAATGACAATTACCTTTAAAACCACTGGCTTTGTCATTCTTTCCATCAATCAAAGCTTTCCATATAAGGATAAATGTTTTGTACAAGGATGTTCAACATTACTTTGTTAGTCTAAGATTGGAAAGAAAGTAAATGTCCAACTGACAAGGGGACAAGAATTCTTTGGACAGTTGTTCAAACTTTCTTACACATTAAAATGAAGATTTGATGTACATCAAAAATTATTTGTAAGTTAATTGGCAATATTCAAGTGTCAGGTGACAATGTTGGCGCGTATGTTTAGGTAGTAAGTGGCTGCTTAACTACTAAAGAATAAGCAAGAGCCTTGCTCTTACATTCTAAGGAAACTAATGGCAACTAGTTGATCATACTTCGAAGAGAACCTAGACATCAAATAGCAGGGAAAGTAGAAGTTTGGTTTTTTTCATGTGGATCAGAAAACAGATTTCTGAATTAAACCAGATCATGGATTTTAGAGATTAGGGATTAGAATAAAATTGGAATTTAAAAAAGAATACAGATCCTTTGAGATGCCAAGGAGAATGAGCTTAGCAGGAAAAGGTTTGACTTATACAGCTGTTCGGGGGCATATAGACCCAGAGTCAAAATAAAAGTATGAAGTCAGCAAGCACCACAGCCTGACACTATACAAAGTTCTTTCATGTGGTTACCTATTTAATCCTCGATGTCCCACGGGATAGATATTACTTTTCTGCCCATTTTACAAGCAGTGGAATTATCTTAGAGAGATTAAACAACCTGCCCAAGCTCATGAAGCTGTAACCAAGCACACATCCATATAGTCTCTTCTCTCCTGATTTCTTAGCACCTGTCTTAGCTTTCCTGAGCTGCTATGACAAATACCACAAACTGGTTTTGACTTAACAACAGGAATTCATTGGCTTGCAGTTTAGAAACTGGAAAGCTTGCTTCCTCCCGGGGTCGGTAGTCTTCTGGCTGGCCAGAAACCCTTGAGTTCCTTGACTTTCTTGTCACATGGCAATGTCTTCTCCTTTCTCTTCCAGGTTCCTCTAACTTCCAGCTTCCAGCTCCTCCCCATGGTTTCCTTTCATTCTGTCTTCAGTTTCTTTCTCTTTATAAGGCCTCCAGTAATCTTGATTAAGATCCAACCTCATTCAGTTGGGCCACACCTTAATTTAAAGTAACTTCTTCAAGAGATCCTATTTACAATGCACTCACACCCACAGGAATGTGAATTCAGATTAAGAATATGTCTAAATTGGGATATGTAATTCAATCTAACACCACTTATAGAAAAGTTACACTGAAAAAGACGTTTCAATGCACGATAATAGTATAGTCTTGAGAGTCAGTCACAGCAGTCCTCAACTGATGAGCAACCTGCACAGCCAACACTCAGTTAAAAATTAATTCTATATTTGCATTAATATTAGAAGTGAATACCATCATTCATGTTTGAATATTTGTCAAATGTGAAACTCAATCATAAAGTACTTAAAATTTGCAGATTCATAAGTATCTCCGAGTTTGTTTCCCCTTTTTTTTTATTTCAAATATGTTTAATGGAGATTTTTCTTTAACTCTATTAGCAATATTTACCATGCAAAATGCAGACAAAGAACTCAAAGTCCTAAAATACAAAGTGGCCTAAGTGAATGAAGCAATACACATAGTAACTTGGCGGTGGATTAGGACTGTTTGGAAATTGGAAGATAGGGTCTTTAGATTAGGGAAGACAGAGCTGCAATAACGGGAATGCTGATCAAACATAATTTATTTATGATCATTTATTCATTCATTCAACAGCTATTAAATGAATGCCTCTTATGTACCAGGAAATATTTCAAGGACTGCAATACGAATAGGAAAAAGGCAAAGTCCCTGCCCTCAGGAAATTGCAGGTCTAAAGGAAGAGGCTTGGTTTTGTGATAACTGAGGGGTGCTGTGGAGCTCAGAGGAGGAGGAAGATCCAAATCAGCAACAGGGATACAGGATGTCAAGAGCAGCTGTCCATAAAACTAATTCTAACCCACAGTCCTTAAAAACAAGTAGGAATTGTTGTACCAGATTATGATGGAAAAGGCATTGAAGGCCAACAGCGGAATTAGGAAAAAAGTGAGAAAGTGAGATTGGCTCAAGGGCAACAAGCAATTCCAAAGTGCTAGAAGTTAACGTCTGTTTGGGAAATTAGGGGAAAAAAACAAAAACCTAGGGAGTCAGGAAGAGTCAAATCATGGCAAACCTAATAAGCCCATTAAGGAGTTTGGGACTTTATTTTGAAGGTGGTGGTGGGAAGATAATGAAGAATTTTAACAGTGTATTTCATGACCATTTAATATTTTAGAAAAATGAGGTTAAAATTATATTTTGGTAAGTTTATAAAACAAGGGAAATGCTTTGATATCATGTTAAATAAAATGACAAGGTAAAATTATGTGGATAGACAAATTATATAAGCAATGTTTTCAACATTGTCTCTAGGAAAAGTCAAGACAAAAAGATTGAACAGAAAGGAAATATACCAAAATGTAAATGATGATAGCTCTTAAGTACTAAGACTATAGTTGAAAAAATTCTATAAACACATATTGTGTGCATTTAAATTTCATTTAAAATATCTGGAGCTTCACTGCTTCCTTTATAAACAGCTAAAAAGTAGGGTGAGTTACATCATTTTTAAATTTTATTGTCTATATTTATTAAAGTTCTAATTTTGTTGCACTAGAGTAATGTATCTTAAAAAGTAGTCATTATTCACTACAAATTCTCAGTGTTGTATTTGAAACTTGAGGTTCCTGTAATGGGCATAAAAGAAATTATATCTAGTGCCTTGTCATCCTGCCTGGCTTAGCCATAAATTTCCCTTTGAGTCACCACATCCCATCCTTACCTCCAGTTTGCCCTTCCCTGGGCATAACTGCAGTTAGCAAGGCATACCCCTCCAAAAGGTGGGGGTGATACCTTCTCCTGCTGCTTTTTCTCCAAATGACGCTTTGTCCTTTCCTGCTACGTAATTTATTAGCAAGGTCTGTATTTTAGTTTCCTAGGCTACTTAAAGCAAATACCATGAAATATTGGCTTAAACAATAGGAATTTATTCAGTAACAGTTAAAATCCAGGAAAATGTCCCGATAAAGGCATCATCAAGGCACTAACCAGCTGCCAGAGATCCTTGGCTCCTCTGCCACATGACAAGTTACATGGCAACATCTGCTGGTCTCTCTTTTCTTCTGGGTTTCTTTGATTTCAGTTTCTTGCTTCTGTGGTTTTTCCTCTTTGTACTCATTCCACTTATAAATGACTCCAGGAATAGGATTAAAACCAATCCTGAATAAGGTGGGTCATACCTTAACTGAAGTAACCTCACCCAAAGGTCCTACTTACAAAGGGTCCACACCTACAGGAATGGATTAAATTTAAGAATATTAAATTGGTGTCCTCTTGTGAAATTATCATTGTAAGTACATAATCTAATTAAATTTTGTATTAATTGAAAAATGTGTGTGAAAAGAAAGTCATTGTTCTATGCCAGTTAAGTTAAATGCTTTGGAAAGGCTCCATGAAATCTAGGTTTTAAAAAAAGTGCTGTTTAATTGAGAATGAGACAACTATAAAAAATTATGGGAGGTAAGGGAATCATAAAATATGGATGATTCTGCATTTAGAAAGTTTCAGAGGTCTCTGTAAAATTTTTTTTCCACATTAAGAATATTGAAACAAGAAATTTTTAAAAGATGCATTATGTGTGTGGTTTATTCAAGAAAGATGAAGCTAAAATTCAAGCAATGGACATATACTCACAGAAACGGGCTTGGTACTATGCCTAAAGGTTAATAAATGCACATGTTTTCAGTTAGACAAATGTTTAGGGTATATTTGGCTTTAAATAACCTTTGTTTAGCCAGATATCTACAAAAATATCTGCAAAAACACACGAGAGGTATTTGATCTAAACAATTACACTATTGGAAATTTCATAACAAATAATACATAATTCTTATTTTGGAGTTTAGATTCAGTCACTTGAACCTAACTGTTCTGGGGTCTTCATAAAATCTCAAATATTTCTAATTATAGATTAATGTTTAGATAGAGTAGACTACAATTTTGGTCAATTTGGTCATGAAGATGATGCACAAGCCCCTTTACAAATTGCTTTTTTTCTTTTTTGTGTGTTACTGAGGCCCAGGGTTTGAACCTGGGACCTCAATTTGGGAAGCCGGCACTCAAACACTGAACCACATTGGCCTCCCTGAGTAGGTCAGCCATTTGTTTTGCTTGTTTGTTTGTTTGTTTTTCAGGAGGCACAAGGAACCAAACCCAGGACCTCTCATGCGGGAGGGGGGCACTCAACGGCTTGAGCTACATCCGTTCCCCACAAATTGCTTTCTTACTAAGGCTGATTTCTGTTTGTTAAAATCCCAGGGGGCAACTTCTAGCATTTTATTTCCCTGTTTTATCATAGCTCTAGTCTAATGTATTTACTGCCATTTAATATAACTTGAGCTTCTTCTTGTTTTAAAAATTTGAGAGAGGAAATCTCTACTCTGTTTTCTGCAATTAAGAACAAGGCTAAATTAATCTTGCTACTATTTCCTTTTTTATTCCTCAACACATATTTTTCTCCTTTTTTCTTCAAATGTCCCCACTCATTTCTCTAACCCTCTCTGAACTTAACACATATAAACAATCTCCAATAGCTGTCTTTGGAAATTATTGCAATGTAGTCCTTAAATTCCTTTTTGGTCCCCCTAATTTCTAGATGACATTCAACCAGTCACATGTTGAGGACACTATTCTCCATCGTATATTAGATATTAAAGCTTCTAAACTCCTGTGTTTTCTCCAAGACATACAGACACACTCAAGGATGTGACCTAGGAATTCCTGAGCCAATACTAGAAATATGAATATTCTAAGGTTGCATTTTCTAGAGTGAAAATTTAAAAAGAAATTTTTTGAACTGGGAAATAATTCCTTTAAAAAATAAAAGCTGCCTTTTCCTTAAGGTCAAAGAGAGCTTCCAAAGCAGTGTTTGAAACATGTTTCAGCTTTTTCTTATAGGTCATTCTTGCTATTTAAAACTCCTTTCTTATTTTCATACCTAACACCCACAATTGTTACCAGTTTCTTTTGTAAAATTGACTAACCATATGGTGAACTTATTTAGCTCGATGAACTTAAACATGTTTTGATCCCTGTTATGGGGATTTATCCAAAAATATTCCCTGCATCTGTCCCTCATCCCTGGCCTAAAACCAGAGCTAAGTCTGGTTTTCTTCCTTTCTGGTGTTTTCGGAAACTCAGAGACAAGAATATTCTTTCTAAGAATCAGGAATGTTGTCACATTCTCAAAGCTATTTCTTATTTTGGGGTGGGGAAAAGAGACAACCACAGAGACTTTTCAGATAAAGGAATTAAGAATTTATGGGTTTAAATCCCTAACATGAACTTTATGTATCTACATCTATTTCTTTACATTACCTAGTTCTTATTTCTTTAGCCTACATTTTTAGTTGTGAGAAGCACTATAGCATATTAATTAAGAGCATAACTTCTAAAGTCAGACTCTTTGGTTACGTGTCCATCACGTGCTATGTCCATTGATATTGGGTAAATTACTTAATTGCTCCAATCCTCAGCAAATGGCATGATGATAAAAACCACCTCTCGCTTGATTTATTTCAGTCAAGAAATATGTATAGTAAGTTTAACTTAGAACCTAGAATGCAGTAAGTGTCAGTGAGTACCAAGTTTTTTATTATTATGGAAAAAAGAGAGAAAGCAATAATTCAGAAGCTATTAATTCTGTGTGATAGTTCAGGAAAAAAATGATTGGAACAAAATGGCATATACAGTGCAGTTATAAATTATAAAATCAATTCAGAGGCATGGATAATATTCTGATGGATTGGGAAAAAATTAATAGTTACTAAGGTGAGGCTGTAAGTAATCAATAGGACCTCCTTTTCCATGCCTAATACATTCCAAGTTCCTTCTGGTAAGTTGAAAATCAGACATAAGAGCAAACTCCATTATTTAATAATTATTTCTTATACAAATATACCTGTCATACTTTTTTATACAAATGAGACAAATAAACACTCTAGTAACAAAAATAAACAAAATTAATTATAAATTTTTAAAAATATTTTGCTTCTCTCTCTCTGCCTTTTTTTTTGAGGGGGGGGGATTGCCAATCATGTATAACTGAATTTATGTGTTTTGAGTTCTTGTAAAACAAGGTGCTACCATATATATTTTAAATGATAATGTTTTAAAATTAGTTTTATCATTTAAAGCAAATGTTTGCATCCAATTCTCCACTGTATGACTCAATAAATTTTTTTCTTATTAAATTATCTGATCATTTTTCCTGGTACAGCACAAATATGTAAAAGAGCTAAATGGGAGAAATCTAATAAGAAATCTCCATGCAGGGAATTATTCAGAGGACACTGCCATTTGGTCTGACCTTGGTGTCCTTTGCAGAAAATACCATATTATCCTGCCAACAATGACATCAGCCAATAAATGAGTTAATGAGTCTATAGAAAGCAAACAATTCAAATAAAGCAATGTGGTGACAAAGAGCTGAGTTAAGGAAAGGAAAAGAAGTTCTTCCTGATGTTTCACGTTCCTCCTGGGGGATGGCACTGATCCTATCCTGAAGAGCATTGATCTTGAGATGTGCAAGTGCAGACTCGCTTCCAGGCTACCTCCCCAACTCCACAGAAACATACTTTAACAACCCTTAATAGAATCATGATCTTTAAGAATAATGCCGAGGAAATCTCTCCCCTTCATTTGATGAGTAATGAAGCAATATTTTTAAGGACAGTTTGTTAACTTTTTCTATAAGTGATCAAAAGAAGTGGAATATTACATAAATGATCCCATGTTAAAGAAACAGATCAACAGGAACAGTGGAATAGCAAAGTCTTATATTTTAGGAATATTGGATTTCAGAATCTGTAAAAATTTGAACGGAACTAAGTTAAAGTTAACCATGACTGAGTTTATGAGTAAATTTTCCTAGACATATTTTTTTTTATTGTTGGTAAAAATCAACAGTACATACCAATATTTGTAAAATGATATATAAATACATATGCATATATGTGCATTTTCTTACATAAATGTTATTTTATATATATATATATATATTTTTTTTAAAGGTGCTTAGATTACCTAATTATTACTCAGAAATTACAGGGATTCCCATGTTCCCCACCTCCCACACCTTCCACAACATCCCACACCAACATCCTTCATCAGTGTGGGACATCACCCGCAATGGATATACACATCCTGGGGCCTTGCCACCAAGCATAGACTGCATTTCACATCATAGACCACCCTCTCTCCCACACTGTTCTGCGTGGTATATGCTGATGCAAAATGGCCTACGTCTGTCGCCACAATGCCACTCACGACAACCCCCAAGTCCCAAAAAAGGCCCTGTATTTCAACTGCCTCTCCCCTCCCTGCCCCAAAAATGTGCAGTGGCCACCGTCTCCACCTCACTGTTACAATTTCTTCCATTGCTTGAATCACAATATATGACAGAACACCACCAAGTCCATTCTAGTCCATAGCTCTTCCCCCAATCCTGGGGAGTTTGGGATGGTAATGTCCACTCCACCTCCAAGTGAAAGAGGGTTTATATTCCATGGATACGGTGGATGGGATTATCCTGCCTGCAGCTGCAGGCCCTCTCCATTCCCTGGGATGGCCGTTGCCCACAGTTGTCTCCTCGTTTAAAATTTTAAACTTGGTTTCATATATTAAATGAGTCCACTTGGTAAATTAATAGTTCAAATAAAATTACAGACTATTTATAGTATTTAAAGAAATATACTTTCAAGCATCTTCTATATTTTACAAAGCACCATTATAAATGCAAACAATTGACAGTATAAAAGCAAATAATTTTTATTGTAAAATGAAAGCATCTTTAAGACAATTTAAAATTTTAACTGGAATTGCACTGAACCTGTTCTTTTGAGAAAAGACAAGCAAAGCCTAACAAAATAAGCTCACATATTAGGGTTATGAGTAAATAAAAATGAATATAATAAATCTTGGAATTAATATATATTTAGTCTAAATATCTACACCTTCATCTACATTCAATATAGAGTACTTGTCAAAATGGATTAATGTGTTTTACTTTTAATAAGGGTAGGAACAAGAAAGATTTGGGGGCTAGACTTCAGTTAAACAGAAAAATGTAATTAATCAGAATGCCTCTGTTGCCACTCTTCTTCTGATTGGCTCAGTTATGTATTAAATATTCTCTGATTCTCATAGAAATCAATGGTATTCCTTTTTTAAGATATTCTCTGTTAGAGGTATCTGAAAAACTTTAAGCCATTTACAGAAAACTGAGATTCTCATAGTTCATGAATACTGAAATACCTTTTCAGGGGAAATAAAACCCAAAACTTTTAAGTGTTGACTAGCTAGCAGAATCTACAGCAATATCAGAGAAACAAATAACTATCTACAGAGCTAGTGTACTATTCGTTGCTTTTCTTCTGAAGTAAGTATTCAAAACAGATAAAGTAATGAAAGAAAGGACTAGTAAATAACACAAGAACAAGAAGAGTGTGTTGACAGCCTTTATTTTTTTATTGAAAGTCATCCACTGATTCCTCAGGTTCAGTTTACAGAAAATTGTTACTATTCTATTTGCTATAATATTGGTCAAAGAACAGTGTTTAGCAAACAATGCCTTTAAATACAGTGCTTTTTTCTCCTTCTGCCAAGAAAAACACAACCTCAGATAAGTCCTTCTTTTTTGGAACTTCTTTAATTAAATTTAAAGTGCC
The DNA here is from genome assembly GCA_029593785.1 of Cabassous unicinctus. Lineage (NCBI taxonomy): Eukaryota > Metazoa > Chordata > Mammalia > Cingulata > Chlamyphoridae > Cabassous > Cabassous unicinctus. The sequence continues at coordinate 70,900 of JAQZBX010001382.1, forward strand.
TGCCCTCTACTCAGTTCATCAAAACTTTTTGACAAATATGTTGTCTTTATGTTACACATTCCAATTAATTCAATCAATGCATCTAGAAAGTTAGATTACTAAATAATCCCACAAAACAAAATCTCAACAACAAACTTTTGCCTACACATTAATAAGATCACTCTTCTAAACAAGTTATTTTCTTATTTTTCTACTTCGTGATGTCTTATTTTAGACATGTCTTTGATCACAGGGTTACTCATATTTGGGCACCGAAAATTTCAAAAAATGTGCTAAGCAAATAAAACCATTCTCCATTCAAACCATTAAAATACCCTTGGTGGAACTTTTGATACTCATTAAAAATTAAATTCTAATATTTTACAAATGCTGTAGAAATTCCCCAAAAATTGGAATAAAGGCATAAGATATAGTATGTTTAGAATATAAATTGACTGTAGGAACAATGATGTCAGACTTTGAATGGTATGTAGCCCTGTGACAAATGCTAGTTGTGGCTTAGATGAACAGTTTAGTATCTCTGATGACTAATTGAAATGAATAGTAAAGCAGGCTGGTTAGGGAATAAAGAGATGAATCTGCAACCTGGCAGGAAACCCACGTGGCCACGGATACCCTACAAGATGGCTGCTGGAAGACCCTTGCAAGAACCCCCATTTGGAACGATATTTCCTACGGAATCAAGGAGAAGCCCTGGATATTCTCCAGGGGCTTTGTCATTGGGCCCTCCAGGGGAATTAAGGGGTGAGGTAATCAATCAAAGCTGGGATTCATCCCTGGACATTAGCAAAGGGGCGGAATAATTAATGGTTTAAAAAGCAAGCACCAGATCCAAATCGGCCCTTTTTCCCTTGCCCTATTCTAGCCATGTTTTTCCCCTGTTCTTGCCTTTTTCTCCCCCTGCCTGGATCAGCATGCAAGTAAACCTGGGGATCTGTAATCTGTAATGGGGAACTGTAGTCTATAAATCAGCCCTTTTTATCTCTTTTCAGCTCCTTCCTCTCTACCTGGGACCCATAATCTGTTATTTTCTCCTATTTCTCTTCTCTCAGTTCCTTAATTACTGGCCTAACTAAACTAGCTTGCTCTTAAAATTCATTTTTTGTAGCTTAGCCAAGAACCTAGAGAAAATCCAGCAAAATAGTACCTACCTTAAATAAAAGACAGGGATGAATTATAAAAGAAAAAGTTGTGGGTATTCTTTACTTAAATTTCTATAGATGGTGTCAATATGACATTTAAAATCCCCTAGAAAGAAGTTAAAAGTCTAATGAATATACTTGAATTTCTTTATCTTTACTAGTCTGAAAAACTCATGGTATAATCAACTAAATATGATTTTAGTTCTCTATCACTGGTTCACATTTAAAGACTCTATTAAATTTTATGAGCTTCAGTTACCTTCTGCATTTAGGACACAAAAATCAATATTTGCAGACATGGCAAAAGAATTCCAAAATTTAACAAATCCAACAAATTAACTAATCACACCTTTACTAACTTATTATGTTTTTCCCTCTACATAGCCCAAAGTAGAAAATCGTACATCCTGTTTATATACACATACAGATAAGATACTTCATGCTGATGAAACTGAAAATTAACTTTTTATTGATAAGGACACTGACCCCAATCAAGACTCTGATTTTCCCATCATTCCAAAGGTGTTTTTCAGTAGAAACAGAATAAGTGCTCAGATTCTTTACCTAGTCCACAGTGCACCATCCTAAACAGGCTCATTTGAGTCTCTTTTTGTATAAAGACTCTTGGGCAGCTTTGTAATTCTTCCTTCTTTAAAACATCAAAGTTGTAACTTCCCGACTTGAACAGTTCTTGCCAATACCTCAAGTGTTGTTCAAATGGTTTATTAAAAATTAAAATGCCAATCTATTCCCAAATGGTTTTTATAATTATTTTCTTAAAAGAAGAAACGTTTCTTAATCCCATGGTGGTAATGTATAGGATTCTCCTTTATTTTTGTTAACCTAGATAAAACAAATATAACAAGGGAAAGAAAGTGGCCACACAGCAGAGAAATTTATATTAGCATCTTGTTTTAAATGTGTTAATTTTTCCAAGAAGCATACAGAATATCAAACATTATTAAACTGTCTGTAATAAACAATCCATCAGGTGGCACCTCCATCTCCACAATCAGAACACATGTTTAAAAAGGAAAAAAGCATCATGTATTATGGACACAAATTTCCAATCTTTCACATGTTAGGATAAACATAGCCACAAAGGGGTAAGGACTGCTTATTAATTCTTGTAGCAATATAACTTCAAGTTGTTATTTCTCAGTTTCAACTGAATGTAGCTCAAGGTTGATTTCCACTCACATAAATTCAATGGATTTTAGCTATGGCTTGATACTCTGAGAACTTTATACTACATTATATCATTCAATACATTTGTCTTCCACTTTTCCACCAAAACAATATAAACAATTCCTTTACACATGCAGAGAGAAGGAGAGAGGAAAAAAAGAATCTTCTTATATTAGGGAAATGAAATAAAATGAAACATCATTCATTATTAAAACTATACTAAAGCAGGTTGATGTTTGTGGTTGCCAAATATGCCCTAGAGCTCTCCTTCAAGTTGATCACCCTGACTGATTCTGAGATATTTTCAGTATGTGCACTTTTGATCCAAACACCCCTAACACAACACTTATTTCTTATTTTTACTTGTCTTAGTGAAGATTATGATAAAAATAAAGTACAGAGTTATTTTTGGACAGCATACATTGTACATCTTACCAAAAAAGTCTTTAGAAGTCTGACACTTGAAGTGCTTTAAAGGTGATTTGTTCTATGCCCTTAATACTTGATAAAAGATAATAGCCATCAAACATTTTCAATTTTAAGTAGTTTTTATCCAGGAAATTGAAGTTTCACTTGAAAAATTATTTGTCCACTTAAATAATAGTCTTAATTTTCACTCATCTTCGCATTAGAGAAAACGGGTGCAGCAGCTTTCTTTTTAAGTTTCCATCAGCTTCCTCTCTACTATATAAGCAAAACAGGGAAAAAAGATCTTCAAAAACAAAGATAAGGGCTTGGCATAAACCCTAGTAAACGAAAATAGACCAAAGATTTGGTAATTATGTTGTGTGCTTCCTTGAATTATCATAGTCCTTTATCAGCTACAATGTTTGGACCCAATGGAATGAGATATGAAACTAAAATTCTAACTTTATTTCTTTAAAAGTGGTTACTGGGCATTTTGTTTATAAATGCTGAATTTCGGCCATTTTGAAACATTGACTATCTTCTACAACAGAGGTTCTTAACAAAGGCGTCCATGAGCTTGAATTGAAATTGAAAAAAGCATTATTCTTGTGGAGACATATTGGTGTGGATGTGATATATTTATTAAATAATACACAGTATAGTGTGGACTTAGTAAGGGGTCCATGGTTTTCATCTGACTGGGAAAGGGGTCCATGGAACAAAAAAGGATAAGAACACCTGTTCTACAAGAAGTCCTTAAATAAAATAAAATATAGATTCTTATCTATAGGAAATTTAAATTACTTTGTTCAACTTTGACTTTGATATTTTTAATGAAAATATCATTAATTAAAAGGTGTGGAAAAACATTCTTCTTATGATTCTGTTATCTGTTATGAATTATTGGCCCACATACACACAAAAATGTTTAGGGAAGCCAACTGTCATTCAGGAAGCAGAAGCCATAGAGAATATTTTTCCCTTACTATCTATAGGACAGCACTGGATTTGTTGCAGTCATTTTATATCTCTATTTTAAAAACCTAGTTATATTTTCTGCTAAAAGATATAAATGTTTTTTTTTTTATTTTGTTTTTGTTTTTCTGAACACAACTGATTGTGGTGCAGCCACTGTGGAAAACAGTTTGGCATTTCCTCATGAAGTTAAACACAGAATTATCATATGACTCTGCTATTCCACTCCTAGGTATATACCCAAAAGAATTGAAAGCCAGGAGTCAGATCCCTATTTGCTCCCATAGGGAGCTCTGAGGTTGAGATGGCTCTTCAGAGATTAACACGGGGGCTGGACCTTGGTACCTACACATAGACCGGTGATGAGATTTGGCATGGCTCCAGAAGTGTGTAACCATGGCTAATGTAGTTCCTCGGTTGAGAACAATTTCTGGGAAGGGATTCAACTGTTTGTCATCAGTAGGCAACACTTAAAGCAGTTGAGGAAATAAATGCCTCATCCCAGAAGGTGGAATCAGGGTGGTGAACTATAGCATCCACCACAGTCCACCACCGCACTTGCTTTTGGATCTACTTTCTTCATATAATAAATTTACTACAGGTACAGTTCCCTAGGTTTCCAGTTGGTCTCATTTCCTGGGAAAAGTCACAAGAAAATCATAGAAAATGATAGGACAAACTATAGTCCCCACTACTGCAGACAGTTTCTGGGTTAATAATCACCATTTCCCTCCTATATCAATTCCAGGTTCCTCACCCCCTCAGCTAGTTCCTCTGCTTTTCTTGTTTACTTACCTGTGGGATGACTGAAATGCTCATCCCTGAGAAGTCTGAATTCCTAGCCACCATGGCCTTCTCAGACCATGGCTGTTTTCCATTACCGTCAAAACTTGTCAGGGGATTACCTCTAGGACCTCAGTAGAACACCTGGGTCAGTCATATCTTCCCTGATCTTTTTGAATAAAATGGCCCTACCTCATCCTAATTATCAGGGTCAATTTCCACTGCCAGTCTAGTGAAAACAGGCACCCAAAGTGACTGGGCAGCAGCCATAGCTAAGAGATTGAAGGGAATTTTGCTCTGTCCCCTGGTGGATGCGTTCACCACCCAGGAACCAGAACCTTTAGAACCACAAGGCTTAGAGTTGCAGTGTCAGAAGGCACGAATCTCCCACATGAGTCACTGAGATCATGGAAAGAAGGCGCATTGCTGCTTCTACCCATTGGTTTCAAGATCCATGAATTCTACCTGCTGAGGACATGTGGCCATTGATTTAGGGTACACATCAACAATGCCTTAGCATTGCAAGTTATCATGTCTAAGTTGATACATCAGCTTTGCCTTCAAAGACAGTTACAGGAATAAGAATCAGGAGTGACTATAAATGGGCATGAGGTTTTTTGTGGGGATATAGAAACATTCTAAATTAAATTGTGGTTATTGTTGTACAACTCTATAATTTTACTAAAATCCATCGCATCGTGCACTGAAGATGAGTGGATTTAATGGTATGTAAATTATGTATCACATAAAAACTTTTAGGACAGTTCCATCACTCTATCAGGCCATGAGCTTCTCTGACATGGTATGTGATAGAGACCATGGATTCCAGGTTCAAATGCCCACTACCGCACCTTCTTGGGTGTAAAATATGTCCCTTGGATATTATGCTAGGTCCTGTATTATGTATTAAACATCCTGTTCATCCTCACATACTGATCTTAACTGAGGCTCTGAAGTCAGGAAAGACAAACCAAAATATGTTTCTATTTCTGTCAAGATGATTCTTTTTTCTCTTCCAAGATGGAAGGATTCTATTTTTTTAAGTTGTTGGAAGATAATCTAGGAACTGTATAACAGTGATTTTGGCAGTAGATGAGGATTGTGGTTAATAATATAAATACAGGAATGTTCTAGTATAAGATCTTAAGAATATGATACATGGGGAAAACATAACTAATATAATTTATAGACTATAGTTAACAATAATATTGTAATATTTTTGTAGCAAAAACAAAGAAAGTACTATATCAATGCTAAAGGTCAAAAAAATAATATGGGATTTAGTTTTATGAGATATGAATATAATTAAGCATTTTTTTTCTTTTTCATTTTCTTCATTAGCAAGGAGACCTTGATTCATGTCATTTAACCAATTTGTGTTTATCTGAGTATCTTTCTAAACACTAAAAGAATAATTGAGTTTGTTTTTTGGATTATATGTGATAAAAATGCCTGGACAGAATTTTTTGGAGTAATGCTTCCATAACTTGTTAAGCTGTTTTTTGTCAATTATTTTATTTTCTGAATTTGAAATAAAGAGTACTTTTTTAAAAAGTTGTTACCACGTGGGCTGGCAGGTATTCTAGAAAGATAGCGCTATATCAGGGATTTACCATTGGTCTCTGTTGTTAACTTAAACATTCAGCAACAGCAGTAGCCAAATCAGTTTTGGTAAATGGAAGGCCACAATATTGAGTCCATGAATAGCCTCCATTCTTGCCACCCTGGTTATGTTGTTCATAAATTCTATGAACTTGGTTGGTTGATGGCAGAAGCTGGCTGATTCATAGTGATAGTTTAGTGGATAATGGGTGTCAATGTTTGATACAAAGGTCTTCATAATTTATGCTCATAGGTCTCATAGGTCCCTTAGGTCCATCTCATGCTTCCAGATCAGACCTCAATCTTTTTCCATGTTCTGACTCCTCTGCCAAGCCATTCACTAATGTCTATGAGTCCATATATATTTTTACCTCAATGACTACAGCTTGGTCTATTGGGAGGATTTTCCCCTCATCCCACTGTTTTTAGGGTAATCCCTGAGTAGGTTTATAATGCAATAGCAATACGCTATTGGCTTATGCTACATAGTCAACCCACCCATGAACTAAGCATCACCTTTTTCTTCCTCTCTCAGCAGTCATAAACCTCCCACACAGCAATAATATTTAAGTGAGGGACAGGCATCGGTGATGGATTTCATGGGAGGCTGGGTCACCTGCTCAGGCAGCTTACTTGGGCCCTCTAATCATGCTCATAACCATTCCCAGAGGTTGCATTTCCACCTCATGATGAAGTGCTGCTGGGCCCACCCAAAATATGTGATTTATGATGCTGACAGAAACCAACTCGTGATGGAAAGTTCTGACCATAGAATCATTAAGTGTTTCATTGTCAGGAACACTGTCTCTACTAGGGTCCAGCAGCACAACAGGAACGTCTTTTTGAATGGTGTATAACTCGCTGCTGCAGATAGGATGGCTTACTCCAGAGACATAGGGACTGATTTTGAAATTATCTTGCTTGGGATAGCTATCAACTTCACATAACATCTTTTCATACCACAGATGTCTTAAATCTGTCAGATCATATGACCCAAGCTACAGGGATGCTTGCATTTTCTACAGATCCTTTTCCTATTCCGGACCCTATCAAGCTGTCACTCAGTAAAGGAGTCTGGGCAGTACTCCCAAGTGTGGCATATACTGCTTCCAGATAAATATATAACCTTTTAAAAGATTTATTATTGTACAGTTATATGTAGGCAGAGTGTATTGAGCCAAAGAGTACCTGCCTTCTATGACTTCCAATCCAGATTCTAAGTCACCTGCAACAGCAAAGCTGAGCTGCATCCCAGCATGTGTGTGTCTGTGCATGTGACCCTATAAAGAATCATCTCTGAATCTGAGTAAGCTGGTATCTTACTGGTCAAACATTTCATTTTGAAGATGATGAATTAAATCCACAGAACTTCAAGTATCTACTCCCAAGTCACCCAACTAGCTACTGGATTAACTAGAACAGAATTTGAGTTCTTAAGTTCCAGGTGATTATCAAAGCTTCTGCAGATTTCATCCCACTCATTAATGGAGCTCCCTAAATAGTAACAGCATTTTAAAAATGCTTAAATATGGTTAATTTTAAATAAGGTTCATATCATTCACTTTGACTCACTCATTTCTGGCATTAACAACTTTTCTTCTTTTCTTGAGTTAACATTTAGCTTTAACATTAGCTTTAGGACAATATGATTTCTAGTTCCTTGCTTTTACATGCCCATCATTAAAAAAAACCAGTCTATTTATTCATTTAAGCCCATATCAGTGCCCACATTCTATTCCTTTCTTATGTAAGCCCTATGAAACAACGACCTGCTAAGCTGCCTCCACCCAGTTTCTAGTTCCCTTTGCAGCATCAGTCTCTGCCAACTCTCCCCTTTGTGCCCAAACAAGCCTTATCTTGGCTTCTGATTTAGGTAGTTGGTATTCACAATGCCTTCCATTTCCAAGGTAGCATGATATGTGAGGTATTAATTGTACTCTTTTCTCCACCATCTGTTTTTCTGATGATCCTCCACTAATTTGGACTGCTAAGATTAGAGGACACCTGCTGTTTCCTAATTATTAGTGTTACCCAAACAGAAACTGAAAATCTAAAACCTTGGCTTTTAAAACCAAAACCCAAGTTCTCAAGGAGATTCTGGAAAGATGGTGTTCTAAATAAAGCAATTTTTATTTCTAATACCAACTCCAAATTGTCTACCTCTGCCCAATCAAAACACTGAGTAGGAACCATGGGAAGCTAGGGCAGGGAGGTGGAATAAAGCTGTGAGCTCTCAGGGACTCCTATGGGGAAAACAAGAACAGTACACCCCACTCTTCCCCATCCCCTGGTGTTAGGTGAGCCTCAGGCTTAGGATCACAAAGTCACAGACCCTTGATACAGCTGAATCCACAGAGATCTATGGGCCTATGGGAAACATGCCTGGTCTATCGACCCTTAAGAAGCCAAGAAGAAGCTGACTGTGTGGGCTGAGCCTTACTTCCCCTATGGCAGAGAGGATATGAGGAGACCAGGAAACAGAGAAGATTCCCTCAGCAGCTTGCATGACACTGGCTCATGGCAGATGGTTGCTTCACCTCTCACTACTTGTTGGAACCCCACCACTTTTATATTTTCACAACCAAAGAGTCACCAAAGAAAAACAGCAATCAAACACATGAGCTAGAAGCCAGAGTGAGCTAGAGAGTCAAAACAAACAGAAGTGACCAGCCCATACATTGCTGAAGGAGACAAGTAGAAACGTCAACAGAAAAATTATAAGAGCACTCAAGGAGACTGAAATATAGTGACCTTAGAGAAGTCAACAATGGCAGGGTGGGCTTGCTAGAAAATGGCCCAGGACTTAACTGAATGGATAGGACACTCATCAATCCCTTTGCCTCATTTTAAAATCTTGGACAATATTTCCAAGAAGTTGAAGCAGAAGTAGGAGTAGGAATAAGAGGAGAAGGAAAAGGTTAAGGAGAAGGAAAAAGTTAAGGAGAAGGAGAAGAAGAAATAATAAATATAAATTAGGAAGGAAGGAAGAAAATCAAGCATACCAATAGTATTCTAAATATTAATGGACTTAAGTAGTCATTAAAATAAAAAACTGTCAGAAAGTTTCAAAAAATTAAGGCACTTAATACAAAATGAGTAAAAAGTGTTTGAAAACAAAGAATTGAGCAATACTTACCAGGCAAATGAGAACAAAAAAAGAAAGTAAGTGTGGTTAAATGAATAGCAGATATGGTATCATTTACGGTATAAAAAATATTTTCACAAAATTTAGATATGAGCACACGTCCAAGTTTTATTTCAAGCTTTCTGCAAGGAAGGAGCTCTAAAACAGGCAAATTTAAATATTTCTTTCTTGATAGAGACATTTACGTTTTTTAAAAAGTAGTTAAAACTCATAATTAGACAAGATGTAGAAAGAAAAGAGTATCTGGTTGAGGATCACTAGACTCCTGATGGACAGTCAGTTTGGTGGGGGAGGAAGAAGTATTTAGTTGCAAGAAAGGATCTTAATCAACTTAAGAATTGTCAGAAAATTGTCTAAGCATTTTGTCAGAAATGTAAATATCTTTCCAGAAAGATATTTCAAATTATCTTCCATACAGGGAACAGGTTTGGCACTATTTTTCTTCTACAAAGATTAAAAGCACTAATCAAGATAATGAGGGATATCAGGTATATAATAAACACAGTTTGCCTTAAACTTGTATGGACCATAAAACACAGAATCTAAATATATTTTTAAAAAATAAGATGAAGTCGACAGCTGAAGTAACCGCCAGAGCTATATTTTTTATGTAACATTTATGTAATCTAAGTATCTTTAAAAAAAAAAAAAACTTTGAAAAGTATACTTTAAAAAATAAGATGAAAATAAATATACAGCCATCAACTTCAATGTACTTCTTTCAGAACTGAAGAAATCTAGTAGAAAATAAAGAGTTAAATTTATGAGGAATGTTATAATTCAATCAATAAACTTGATTTAAAATGAAACTTTTTCATCCTTTGAACAGGGAATATACATTTTTCATGTATTCATGGAATATTTATAAAACAATCTTGTACATCCATAAAGATGACAGGCTTTAATCAAGATGTAATACAGAATGATTGAAAAGGATATTTATCAGGCAGAACTGTTTTATTCTGCCTTGCAAAACAACCCCACTCTAAAAGATAAAGATCCTGGGAGCTAGAAAGAAGGAAGGTCATTAGAAAAGAGAAAAAGAGACCTCAAATTTTGTTTGTTTCTGTACTCTGCAACTCATCACCAGGCTAACTGGAGGTGGGACTGAGCAGATGCTCATCAGTGATAGGTCTGGCATAACCCAGAGTGGAGTTGCCCTGCTCATCTGGAAATCTGGGGTCGACAGCCTCACAAGTGTATAGTTCCACATGGCATGAAAGCCCGAGAGCCCAGAGAAGTGCAAACTTTGGCAGTAGAAAAATGAATGGTCCTTGAATAGCTTTAGCCCCCTGTAATTCCCAAAATTTGCAGGAGAAGCCCTTTTAACTCTAGGAAAGAGCTTGAAAGTTGGCTGGGAAAGGAAGAGATCAGTCACATCTGCTGGTATCTCTCTGATGAGGGTGGAGCACCTGGCTAGGAATTATTTTATTTCAGGGCATGGAATGGAAACTACTGAGAAACAGTGAAATTAATTCCTTCTCAAAGGATGCCAGCACAGAGCCGAAACTGATTAACACTGATAAATGCACATCCCTCCTAGCAGATGCCTTCCTAATGGTTTTTGTGTAAGGTGGCCTCCCACCACAAACTCCTCCAAAAGAGGTAACATCATCTATAGGGGAGAGTGGTTGGATGTAGGAGAAAGAGTCGTAAATTTCACTGAGTTTTCAATATGAAGTAATGGGGAAATTCTGAATTTCACAGAATTTACAAGTATGTAGCTAGGATAAATTTCCTGCATCAGTCGGAAAGGGATCTCAGAATCAGAAACAGAAAATTTTTAAAAAGTTACATTTTTCATATTTCTACTTGTGACTCACGGAATTCTACCTGCTACCCCATATTTTTACAAGATTTTCCATCCTGTACCCAGGTAGTAACAGGCCTTCTTATTGCCTATAATTTTGACTGTATTCAAATAAAAGGCATATTTAAATCCAATTATAAACTGGTAAATTTTCTGGCTTATGGGACATCTGTCTTCTTTATGCCTGCCATACTTAAATTTATTTCACATAGAATTAGGGTCACGTAAGTGTCAGCCTCACTCGGGTGGTACTACTGAGAAATACAAATGAGGAAACATCTCAGCATGTAAGACATCATCTCTTCCCAAATACACTATATTCCACTATACAAGATATATTCCACTAAATTCCACTATACATAGTGGGAGCAGAAATACTACATCCTCAGTAAGTCTGACAGTTCATCAGCTATAACTAGCCCCTGGAGAATCCTATCTTCAGCATCTTCAGTACCATGGTATGGTTCAATAGCAAAGCCAAAGTTTCCAGCACATTTTACATGTGTAAAATGGATCCATGGCTCTAAATTGAGCATGTTACTTTCTACCTTTGGATATCTACAGGCATATCTATCACTTTTGTATGGATTAAACAGGATACAAATACAAAGGAATAATGAGCTTCAAAAAGGAAGAAATGTGTTTTAATGTGAATTAATTTCAACCTTCAAATAAGTGCCAAAAATCCACTAGATTTAGAAATTAAGAGGTCATTTGTGACCTTATTAAAAATAGGCTTTATTAAACACCTACTACAGGTAGGTTAATGTTAAGCATTTAACATGCATTATCTCAGTCACTTGGCCCAACAATTCATGAGAAAGGTTACTATTAACTCCATTATGTAGTTGAGAAGATTGAAGTACAGAGAATTAAGTAAGCTCTCTGAGTCACACAGAGAATGACTGGGCCAGATGCCAAACCGGCCACTCTGACCCCAGAATCCACATACTTCACGGAGCCATCAACTGCTAGAACGAGCCATCAGGTAGGCATTGTCTGCTGATGCTAAAACAAAACAAAAAATCAGACACTTAAACAAACTAGGAGGCTTTTTCCTGTCAAATACAAAGGAAGTCTGGAGCTAGGCAACCCAGGGAGGTATATGGTGACATCACGTATCACAAGACACAGGACTCCTTTTAACTCTCTGCTCCAACATCCTCAAGGAATGATCCTCATCCTTATGTGGTCAAGCAGGCTTTCAGAGCTCCAAGCATCAACGATTTTAACCTGGCATTTCAGAGAGGTTAAAAGGGAAAAGCAGATGGCAATTCTATACCCAAAAGAATAGAAAACAGAGACTCAGATACTTGTACACCAGTGTTCACATAAGCATTATTCTATGTTTCTACTTATATAAAATATATAAATTAAGCAAATTAATAGATACAGAAAATAGATTAGAGGTTACCAGGGGCAGGAGGGAAGTGAGGGGAATGGGGAGGTATTGCTTAATTGATACAGTATTTCTGGTTGGTATCATGAAAAAGTCTTGGTAATGGATGGTGGTGATGGTAGCATAACATTATGAATATAATTAATACCACTGAAGATTATACTTAAAAATGGTTAAAATGGGAAATTTTATACAGGGGCTTTTTCAGGACTTGGGAATTATCCTGAGTGATATTACAACGACAGATATAGGCCATTTTACATCAGCATATAATATGCAGAACTGTGTGGGAGAGAGTGTGGTCTACAATGTGAGCTATGGTTCATGCTTAGTGGCAAAGGCCCAGGATGTGTATATCCATTGCAGGTGATGTGCCACACTAATGAAAGATGTTTAAGTGGGAGATTATGGGAGGTGTGGGAGGTGGGGAACATGGGAATCCCTGTAATTTTTGTGTAACATTTATGTAATCTAAGCATCTTTCAAAATATTAAATAAATAAATAAATAAATAAATTGGAAATTTTGAGTTATCTATGTGTTCCCACAATTTTAAAAAGGGGGGGGGAGGGGAAAATGAAAAGAGGCATGTGTTGTGTGAGTCAGCCCCTTC